>VOPJ01010986.1:0-33523 GCA_014673585.1 Semibalanus balanoides
CGAAGCCACTGACGTGCAAGCTGACTGTAAACATGAATAAGCAATATGTCGGAGAGTTGGAGAGGACAGATACAACTCAAAAACTGAAGCATTTAAGGGCCGCTCTTTCCACTCTGAGACACTCCTGTCAATGGCGCGCCCATGCCCTCCCTCGGCCTCAATAGCTCAAATGAAAGCTCTTGGAACGTACTCTCAGGATCTGTAAAGATATACGGCTCATTGAACTCGAAAATACATTTCAAACATCCAAGTGTTAGCAGGAAACACAAGCAAACAGGACCCAAGTCGACGCTGCGGGCACTCTCAAATTAAAGTTTGGGAAATTGTAGACTATATAGCTTTATCATTAAGAATCATCTTACACTATATATTTATGTGATATAACTTTTTTTAATCCATATTTTTCCATTTTAAAACGCAATTTTGAGTAAAATCACGTTTTTCATAATGTAACCACTAAAATTATGATGTTTTCCCCTGCCATCGTTGACTTTAATATATAAGCCTTCGAAAGTAGAAATATTGAAGAAAGGCTTTTTCTCTAAATATTGCACTTATATTTTTGAATTTGTAAAAATAATGGTCATCAGCACGTATTCAATCATATCATTGCTCGTAAAAGTGCTAGAAAGCGTAACTGAACAGCATTATATTTGCCTCGTCGAGCTGTATTAAATGATGCATAACATGACCCCTGCAGGCTGCTCCTTGACCTCAAGGTCACAAAAACATAATTTTACTTAAAATTGCGTTTTAAAATTTCAAAAACTTTGTATTTTCAAAAAAATGTTACATCACATTAATCTATGATTTATGATGATTGTTATGATATATAGGTTTATATGACTCATATTATTTAGATGGGAGATTTCGCACACTTAAAAATCGAGATATGCGCAACATCAAAAAGATGCCTAAGGCTATAATTCGAAAACCATTCAACCGACGGAGCAGAAAATTTAACAGAATGAATCTACGGCAAGGATAACCCCCCAAAAATATTTTCATCGAACTTTGACATGCAGAGTGTTATGTTTTGGTCGATTTGACATTGGCTGCACCAGGTGACCTCAAGTCACGTGACCTTGAAGTCAAGGAGCGACATGTAGGGGTCATGTTATGTATCATAAAATGCAGCTCGATGAGGCAAATAAAATGCTTTCAGTTAAGCTCTCTAACAGACTTACGTGCAAAGTTATTACAAAAAACGTGCTGATGACCATTATTTTTTCAAATTCAAAAATATCAATGAATTATTTAGAGAAAAAGCCTATCTCCAATATTGTACTATCGAGGGCTTAAATATCCAAGTCAATCCTGGCAATGACAAACATCATAATTTTAAGTGACCACATTATACAAAACGTAATTTTATATAAAATCACGTTTAAAAAAGTATTTTTTGAAATTGTCAAAAATGTTATATCACATTAATTTATTGTTTCTGATGATTCTTATGCTATGTAGGTTTACATGACTCTCATAATTTAGATGGAAGATATCGCCCGCTGAAAAGAGCAAGTTAGATGGTTAGATAGAGAAGAGCAAAATCGGTTAGAGATTTGGTTAGAGCAAAATCGAATAATGCCTGAGGCTATAACTCAAAAACTGTTTGACGGACGAGGCTGAAAATGTCACAGCTTAAATCTACGGCTCAGATAACCCCGAAGATACAGTTTTATTGAAATCTGAGACACAGATTGTGATTTCGGGATTTTTTGGTCGATCCGTCAGACTCTGCCCCAGTCTGTTCATCTCCCATCAGGCACAGCTGCTCATGGTCAACAGATGAGCCGTATATCATCACAGTTCCTGAAAGCCCATGCCCAGACCTTTCTTTTGAGCTATGACCGGTGGGCGTAGACGCCATTGGCGTTATTCTCGTTTTCAGTCCGAGAGTGGAAAAAGCGTCCCTCAACATTCGGGCATTCCAGGGCAGATTAACATAGGGTTATCACCATGCATCTCCGATTTCGATGCAAGTCTGGTGAAGGGAATATTTGGTGCGCCGAATCGCACTGTGCCAGTTTCAGCTAAATGGGAATTACATCTGCCGAGTTATAGCCTCCGACATTTTTGTGGGGTCACCTTGCATAACTCTTAGCTGATCAGCCAATAACTCCACAACAAATTATTAAATTCCTAGAAACCAATACATTTTCTGAATGGCATTAAAGTGAGGAACATCATCCAAGGCCCATATTTTTTGCCGATTCTGAAGACATGTCCCCGTGACCTCTGGATGGTGACCTGACCTGACCTTGACACGAGCGCAGTGAAATTACATTTTTTAACTGGGGAGAGAGGTACCCCCAGTCACAGATCCAGCCCACCAGTTGAGCTGAAGTTCGCCCACAGGGGGGGGGGGGGACAGCGCGACCGGCGGCAGCAGTCAACAATGCATGCCTGACGCTTTTGTTGTCTAGAGTTGCCAAAAGGTAACGTTTCAATTAATAAAACTAAGGCAAATATACAGATGCGAATAACTCATTTGGCGATAATACGGAAATGCGATCTTCACGGTTTCTTGCTAAATGCCTCAATTATGAAGAAGTTACATAGGCTTACGGTGATTGAAACAAGTCCAAATTAGTGCATGTTAATGGTATACAACAAACTTTTGACGACAGAGGCGGTTTCAGGGACTTGAAAAGGGGAGGTTTCCAAGAAGTATTTAACGCTTGGCTGGCAGTCAATAAAGCTATGCAAAGTGCATTTATAGCTATGAAGATGCTAAATATAGTTTATTTTTATATTATTTGCATAGTTTATTACCTGCATACAGAGTTGCAGGGGCGTGTTCAGGCACAGAAAAAGAGCTGACTAGCATGGTGATGACGATGAGCCAGCAATTACGGCGCAATAGACAGTTTATAATAATATATGTACATATGAGGTCAGGAGAGAGAATGAAGTCATTTTTTGTTCGCAGAGGCGTGCCCAGGAATCCAAAAAGGGGTCATATTATTGCAAGGAATGCAAGATGCATGGGCCTACAATAACATACCATACCACAGTTTTATGGTGAAACACGCACAAGGTCCTTTATGAAACATTATACGATAATAGACGAGTCCTGGTAGGGTTAAGGGGGGAAACCAATTTGAATTGAAGTTGCAAGTAAAGTAGTCACTGTTGACTAGTTTATAGATAGTATAGTAGCGGGAAGTACCTATACTTGTCAAAGGTTATTGTGCCTCCCGAATTAGAATCCTAGATAGCCTGCCTATGATGAAATGCAACATGCAAAACGGAACTATATATGATCAGTAACTGATTTATATTGTTTGGTATCAACTTCCTGCAGTTAATATTTTTAATGTTTTGCCTCCCTTTTTCACTAACCTGGCACCGCCTATGGCGAAAATATGTTCCACAACTGTTTTGTCTGATGTCAAAATAATGAACCATTGCATTTATAAAAAACACACACATAAAAAACGGTTGTATTACGCATTGACTTCACCCCATGCATTTAGTGACCTGCATACGCCTATGATTTTTTTCATAATTTTATGAATTCATCGTTATGTATCCATATCCAATTTAATATACACCGATCCATATCAGTTGCGTTAAAATTGGTTGATAAACATCCCAATAAATATTTTGATGTCAGGCCGACGTCGAAAGATTTGCCCCTGTAGCTCAGTGGGAGAGCGCTGGACTTCTGACCTATCCCGGTAGTGGCAGCCCGGGTTCGAGTCGCTTCGGCGCTCGCTACTTGCTCCTGACTGGGATGGCCTGCGGCCAGTGGCAGCGGTCGCACTCAAGGCCAGGTGACGTCAGTGAGCGGGGCGAAACGTATCCAGGTATGTAGGGCACGTAAAACTTTCGTCTCTAAATTGTAATTCTGTCGCCCAACAGGAATTGCACGATCGGGTGGTGAGGTCAGGACCAGCGCAACAAGCTCTGCTTAGCGCGGGTCTTGACCTCGGAAAGTCATCCATGCAAAACATTCGGACTAAATACAAAAAAGTCGGCATCTCGGCAGGCCGTCGGCCTGATGTCGGCTACACGTCGGATATGTCCGCCAATGTCAAGGTCCAGCCGAGGTTCAGCCGACGTCGGCAGATGTCGGCATCTTGGCAGCGGCATGCCGATTTCGGGCCGATGTCGGCTGCACCTCGGCTGGACGGATTTTTTTAGTTTTCAGCCGACCGTTGCCCCATATTAAAAATTTATTAAATGCATTCTTAAAGACATGTAGATCGTGTTGAGGGAAATCAAACACCGTTTGAGTTTTGAAAATCCGACGGGTAGATTTCGAGATCTCCGGGGGCAGAATCCCCCCCACGCCACTTATAGCCCAGTAGCCAGGATAACCCTATTAGCCGCTAATAGGGTTAACGCGCGTCCCACTGGGACTCTGCATTTCCCTCGCCCGACTGGGGAGGGGTGTTTGTACACCCCCTCTAACTCGGCTCCTATGGTACGTTGACCAAAACAAAAGACACTGTTCGAACTGTTATCGAAAATCATTTCGAAACTATTTCAGATTTTTTCGCTCACGTCAAAACTCAGGTCACCAGAGGTCATCAAAGGTCAAATTTTCCAGTTTTAGGCATCAACTCCAGAACCCTCAAATATCTCGGAAACTATGCTATCTAGAAGAAAAGAAACAAAAACGATCAAAAGACGGGGACGGAATATGATGATATGGAGCTAGCCATTGCCATTTTCAATCGCACACATGTCCTTAAAATTGACCTCAGATCAATAGTTTAGGCTCTAGAGGTCATTAAAGTCAAAAATGCTGATTTGCAAAACATAACTTCGCAAATAACTTCTTACCTAATAAAGGTAACGCAATACTGTTTACGCCATCGTGTTTGTCTCGTCAAGGCGCTTTGGAATTGGTTAAAACAAATTATCATGCTAGGTTAACTTAAAAAAATGACCTCAGGTCAAGGTCAAGTGGTGACCCAAGTAGGTCATGTTGCATATCAGGAGATGTGTCATCATCATCATCATCGAGTTTATTAAACATAAATGAAACAAAATATGCAAGTAAATCAGAAATGTGTCTTAACGAGACAAACACATTGGGGAAAGTTGCACTTCTCTATCTGCATTATGTCCAGAGTTATTGACGAAAAGGTGTTGTGACTCGGAGACCATCAGATGACCCGTAAGGGTCAACTGAGCAGAACCTGCACTTAAAATCATAACTAAATCTAGATAACATTATCCAGAAGAAAATGACTGATATCGTCGGAAAAAGAAGCATTTTAAATATTTCTCCATTTTGACTTATAATGGGTAGGTCAAAAATTGACCCGACCTCAGGTCACCGACATAAAAATCCGAGATATTTTTTTTTTGTAGATACTGGATGACTTAATGTAATCTAAAGTTTGATATCAAAATCCCTTAGAACTGTGGGTCATGACACGACCGCAAACTTTTGGGAGGTGGTCGGGAGGAGGTGAGACTTGGACCTGACCTAATGCCGACAGGGGGGGGGGGGGGGGCGAAACTATCAATTTTCTAAAATGTGCGGAAAGGTATCAATGATTGGTTATGCCAAATTTGGCGGCGCTACGCAATGCTATTTTTTCGTTGTCTTGATTAAAACATGAGGGGGGTGTTTCAAAACACGCCCCTCGTGGGGCGCGGGTTAACCTGCGCCGTGCGGTGCTCGACGCCACTTCGCCGTGGGGGGGGGGGGGGCGCTTCGACGCCCCCTCGAACTCGGCTCCCATGGAACCTAGACATAAACCGAAAACTCTGGTCAATATAAAGATCAACCGAGATAATCAAATGTCAGCTTTTCCAGATGTATGACTTCACTCCAGATATCTTCAAAAATATCGGGAACTATGATCGCTAGGAACAAACGAAAAAAAAAATCGATAGCTATTTCAATTTGCAATTGAAAAGTCTTTAAATTTGAGCTCAAGGCAGAAATTTAGACTCCAGAGGTCATCGAAGGTCAAAAAGGCTATTTTTTGACAAAACTGTTTTCATAAATAACTGTTTTTACCTAATTAAGATAAGACAAAAAAAAATACTCCAACGTGTTTGAATAATCCAGGCGCTTTGAATCATGTATAAGATGACCAGGTTAAGTCAACCTAAGGAATTGACCTCAGGTCAAAGTCAAGTGGTGACCCAATGTTGTCATGTTGCACATTGGTAGATGTGATTCGACGAGACAAACACATTGGTGCCGGTTTCACTTCTCCATCTTGATGTTGTCGAAAGATATTGACAAAAAGGTGTTGGTGACCTCGGATGACCTCAACTGACCCAGTCCTTGAACAAGGACCGCACCTGGGTCTTCAATAATGGACTATCATGATAATATGATCCAGAAGAAATTGGGCTGATATCATGCGTATCATCAGAAAATAAAACATTTGATTATTTTACCATTGACTTACAACGGGGAGATAAAGAAATTTACTTTAACTTAGGTCACCGATATACAATAGAGCTAGATCACCGAATTGTATGTACTTATGCTCATATGAAATTATGAAGTACAAAACTGATCGGCCAAAAACTGTGGCTTTGGTGAAACCGCAAACGTTTTCGGAGATGGGGTCACATGACCTAGCCTGGTGCCTTTACCTGAGATGTCCCGAGGTTAAGAATTTCACAATATGTTGGTAATTGGTTCTCCAACAGCTGTGTCAAAAACGGCGGCGCGCCGTTTTTTTTCCTCGAACAACCTTAGGGGTGCGTCTAAAAGCCCCCCGGCCCAGTGCAGGTTTAAGAATATAAAAAAATAACTTCACTCGTGTCAAGGCGAGGTCAGGTCACCAGAGATCACGGGGTCATTTCGTCAAAATCGAGAAAAAAGGACCTGCGATAATGTTCCTCACTTCATCGTCATTCAGAAAATGTATTGGTTTCTAAGAATTTGATAATTTGTTGTGGAGTTATTGGCTGAACGGCTTAGCCATGCAAGGTGACCTTACGAAAATGCCGAAGGCTATAACTTGGCATTCGCTTCTTCAATCGAGCTGAAACTTGCACAGTGCGATTTGGCGTCCCTAAAAATCCCTAAAACGAACTAATATCGAAATATGAGATGTGAGGTGTTATTTTGGGATTTTTGCTTGTCGATCTGTCCTGGAATGCTCCATTCCTATTTCTTAGGAATGAAATTACTTATGTGGATGGAAATTACTAATGTGGCTTAGCTGACTGATACTAGGTGACATATGCCAGTGTGACCGTGCGTCGCGGCGCGGCTGACAGTTCCTGTTTTCGCCGACAGATGGCCCTGGTGCTGTCTGCGCCGTGGCTCGACGGGCGGCCGCGCGCAGTCGGCAGTGGCAAGGCCCTATACAGCAGTGGCAGCTAGAGGCTGCGGAGCGGCATTACAACACATCACGCCATCACTAAAATGGCGTAATACTGAAATGAACGGAAGCATCGACAGAGGAAAAGAGTCTAACAACTTCTAGGGGTCTTTTGGTTGTAAGCTGTTTTGCACCATGACTGCTTTAGCTTCCAAATCGTGACGCATTTGAATATAAGTATATTTGAGGCGTTATCGTTGTTTTGTAAAGATGTAGGAAAACCAACAGTCGTAGAGATGCATGTATTTATAATTGTATATCCGTTGACAGCATGATGCATCATATCGAGATGTCTCTGGCCAAAGATGTAGCGGTACATTTATTTAGTGTCAATTAATAACCGACTGACCGAAAATATTCAGAGCAACGATCCACAATCCACAGCATTTGTGAATAATACTGTCTTTGGTCTAATAAGAACCGGCCTTTTACGTGGAAAGCTTTGGCAATCAAACGACAAATGAGAACGAGGCGTCGGACATCATGATGCGCTCAGAATACAAAAGCACTTCAGTGCTCACTTCTCCACGACTCCTGAAAATCAGACAAATAAGTTAGAAGTGCCTACACAGCAATAGTGACATTTGACTGTTTCATGAGCCAGCCAGCTTCTCTCTCCCGGGGTCGATGAACCGAACGATTACTCGTGCAACTCAACAACAGATGCTGTACCCAGTCACCCCTTGCATAACAAATTAACAACCAGAGGCGAGCCTATTATGCAGACAGCGTTTCTCGGAGATTGCTAATGGCCCGCCAACACTCGGCCGGGAGCGATAGCGTGACTAGCGTAATATCAAGGAAATGCCTCGCATTGTTCCCTAGATGGTTATGGCTAAGCTGCAATGGGGACCAGCAGGGGCGGATCCAGGGGGCCAAAGGAGCCATGCCCCCAAAGGTCCTGAAACTATTATTGCCCTCCCCCCAAAAAGGTCGGACAAACGGTCGGCCTCTGCAAATTTATCGTAAAAATTGTCTTTGCAGCAATCATAATTCAGCTAAAAATGTGCCGCTTCGCGGCATAACACAAGTTTCGCAATTGCTTATACAAATTTTGACAATGAAAAAATATTACATCTAATGTCTGGCAGAGGCTCTCCCTGGCGGTAATTGCTGGTCCCAGGGACCAATATTTTGCATCATATTGAGATGTGCATCCAGGAAAAGGATTTACCTGAAGCTTGGCTCCACTCGCGATCTGATTTCAATATTGAAATGTTATTTCCCACGACTTAAATTCACATTTTCACACGGCGTCACATCGGTTACCATCGTCATAATAATCCCATCGTCATCTTTTTCGGTTCGTCGTAACGCTGAATTGAATTAATAGCATTTATAGCTTCTTATCCTCTACTCCGCCTATATTTCTGGGGTTTATCTGTTAGTAGGCAAACCCGTAAAATTTCGCGCTGCTTTGCGACGCTAAACAGCATGTACTTATACTTTAACAGGAAAACCCACATGACAAATACGGAAAGGGTTTTAATACACGCATAAAATGGTGAAATATCTTTTCGTCATTTCAGCCGACTCCCCACTAAAAAATTATCGACGACGCCCCTGCGTACGGTTGCAGACGGGCTGTGATGGCCTGCTAGTGCTACCCCCGCTTTTTTATGTGCCACTGGCTTTGCCCCCCCCCCAAAAAAAAGAGGCTAGATCCGCCCCTGGACACCAGTGCACGTACCGGTGAGATTCGGCCGGGCAGGAGAAGTCATGCGGTCTTGTCATGTTTAACCCGTCATCATCTCCATAAACTCTGAAACGAAAGCGCATACAGGTTTGAGGATGACTATACGCCACGGTGATGTAACTGCGAGCAGTGCAGTTGTGACGTGGAGATGCATTTACAGAATGACACGGAAAACCGGAAACGTGGCGACCTAAGCCATACCTCGAGATTTAAGGAAAAAGTAAGGCAAACACTACATAAAACATACTATAGTGCTCATCATAAACACAGCTAACGTATACGAGCATGGTTGTAAACGTAATTACACTGTAAGTTATAGCTTTGACGATATACATACACACATCCATAATAATCTGCCGTGCAAATGAATAACCACGTATGCCATGGTTATCGGCGATTGACATGCGTGGTTCTTTCTTTGCACAACACCATTGCCTACCATCGAAGTCGAGTGTGCCGGAGCCGTCTGTGTCCACCTCCTCCACTATGCAGTCCAGGTCGTCCGGGGTTAGCTTGTCGTCCAACGCCTTCAGGATCTCCTTCAACACCTGGGTGGTGATGTAGCCGTCCCCTGCAAAGTGGGACAGGATCTTTGGTACGAGTAGCAGGATAAATTGAAAACGTAGATTTACGAACGTGTCCTGTTCAATGCGTGACGTGGGAAGTCATTGTGGAGAGAAGTGAGTAATTCATCACGAGGAATCCAATGACATAAGTTAGCAGCTATTCAATGGAGGCAGTACAAGTGAAATCCCAGTACCTTACAGCATCATATTGTTGTGTCTGCTGTAATTATGCATCCAATTTCCGTTGCCCCCCCCCCATTCCGACTTTCTTTCAACACTCGTTCAGCGCAGCGATGTAACATATACTTGAAGTTCTGATCAAATTAGAAACAAAAATACCTCGTTTGACAGCAAATAGCAGACTTTTAATTGTGAGAAGCTTCCAAATACCGACTGAGCATGCGCAGGTCAACTTACCCTCCTTGTCATAGAGTCGGAAGGCTTCCTTGAGCTCCTGCTGCATCGCCTCGTCGTCCTCCTCCTCCAGGAAGTTGGACGCTATGCTGACGAAGCTGTCAAAGTCCAGCTTACCGTCTATAGTCAGGCACAAACAGCAGAGCTTGGTCAATGTTCAGGCGTGGTCAGATGACGAATTGGTTTCAGTAGACTTGCGTCGTTTTTACTTAGCGCAGATCAAATCTTCTAGAAGTTTCCTTGGTGAGACCGGGTATAATAAATAAAGGTATTTTCGGACGGCGAGGTTAAATCCCATCTTTTAATAAATGACAGCATGACATGTCGATCTCCGTGATCTAAACTTCTAGAGAACCCCAGCCTGCATATAATGCCACGTAACGTCCTGAGCGGCGCCCCGTCAAACTTCGGGTCCTGCACCGGCTCTGCGGCCCCTATTTCTGCACCTCTGCAGTCCCTATTTCTGCACCTCTAGCCGTGACGCGCGTGTCATTTGGGTGACGGACAGGGAATGTCACGAGGTGACATCCTGACGCCCCGGTCACGGTCCGTGGCCATATTTCGCGGCCGGGTTAGCGGAGCGTGAAGGATGTTTTGGCAGCGAGACCGGAGGGTGGATCCAATCGGGCGGCTGTCATAACACGCTAAATGTGAGCCATAAAGAGCGACATTTGGGTAACGTTCAATATGCATACCGCACATCCACACAAAATAAGTGGCGCCATGAAACTCAGGAGAATGAGTTCTGACAACTGGAAGTCGTAGTTGTCTGTGCCTTTTCTGTGCTGTTTTACTAACCAGGAATTTAAATGAACTGTACGAACTGCAGGCCCAGTAAAGCACAGCACAGGCACCGCCAATTGTATATTGGATGCACTTATTTGTCAAGATCGATCACGATGAAAGCCCGGCATGTCACCTAACCAGGCATCCCAGGTCCATCTCCAAGCCAACTAAGTCTGCCAGGTCATAGGCTGAACTGATCTTTGGCTTTGCTGCAGCTGAACTGACCTTTGGCTTTGCTGTCGCAGAGCGTCTTCAGTTCGTCGTCGTCGAACTGCTGCCCCATGGTGTTGAGGATGGCCGCCACCTTGTTCACCTCGATGGAGCCCGTCTTCTTCTGGTCGAACATGCCGAACGCCTTCTTAAGCACTGCCGGTGCAGTGACATAGGATCAGACGCAGTTGCAATGCGGCACATATTAGCAAATGTCCGAGGCAAAAGGTTGTATGAAATGCCACGGGTCGGGTGATGTCCCGTCTTCTTTACGCTCTTCCAGACACCAACTATAGGCATGTTCCTTTGGTAAAGATGAGGAGAGCAGCCATTATCTTTTAGTGGAAAAATCGTTAATCTGGTGGCCTGTTCAATGTGCTCAGTCTACTATACTCATGATTTAATCTTGAAAAAATAGATGCACAAGTTAATACGCAGGCTCATTCGCGAGAGCAGCAGTAAAACAACTAACTAAAACTCGCCAAAGTTACCTACCATTCAATGACCAGCATTACTGGTGAAACTTCAAACTACATCATTCCAAACTAGCATTACTACAAGCAAATATATCACAAAACCTATTTGAGTCCAGATACAAACCAAACGAAGTAACTCAACATACATATAAGCATGAAGAGAAACGACCATGAAATACATTATTGGCTCGTATCTACATTACTAAGTCTAATGAATGTCATCGAATCATTGAAGGTACAGCACCATCCACATGCATTCTGGCAAAACACTCGTTCCCACGAGCATAGTAAAAAGCGAAAACGGCTATTGCTCTTATACGAAATATTGTCATGTCGAGTTTCTTACTTTCCAGCTGTTCTTTGCCTATCACCTCCTGTAAATAAATTCAAACACGAATAATAGAATGGACACTCCGCGAACATCAAAGTGGCACTCACTCTCGGCCTCCCCGGTTAGCCTCAGGTCTCGCAGAGAGTGATTGACAGAGTACATTCCACACAGATCCATAACACATTCCGATAAACAGCTTCCATCACTCTCCGAATCTGACCTTTCATTACACGGAGAGATACAGTCGCCACGCCACTCAGTAGATGACAAGCTCCGGTGTGACAAACTGACAGCAGCCTCGACCGAAGACTGCCGCCCAGATCATAAACCTCCATCCGCCATAAAACGGCAAAGGAAGCGGCGCGGCGCGGCGTCGTAACCCACGTCCTGAGTGGCGTACGTTCGTGATCAATTGGTCCCGAACTGCCGCCGGTCTCTCACGGTATGAAGAGACGGTGCTGGCGCGGTCTGCGGGCGGACCCAGGGTGAGGAGCGCGNAAAATTCCTAAATTTTGAAATTTTTTAACGCGTTTTAAGTAAAAACACGTTTTTTGTTATGTGGCCACTAAAAATCATGATGATTTTTTTCTTGCCAGCATTGATTTCAATATATAAGACTTCGATGGTAAAAATATTGGAGATATACTTTTTCTATAAATATTTTATTTATATTTTTGAAATTGGAAATATAATGGTCACCAGCATGTACTTGATAATAACTTTGCACGTAAAAGCGCTATAGAGCGTAACGGAATAGGACTATATTTTCCTCGCTGAGATGTATTCAATAATGCATAACATGACCCCTGGCACACTGCTCCTTGACCTCAAGGTCACAAAAAGCATTATTTTACTTAAAATTGCGTTTTAAAATGTCAAAATTTTGGAATTAAAAAAATGTTATCTCACATTATTCTTTAATTTATGATGATTGTTATGATATATAGGTTTATATGACTCATATTATTTAGATGGGAGATTTCACAGACTGAAAAATCGAGGTTTACGCAACACCGAAAAGCTGCCTAGGGCTATAACTTTAAAACCATTCAACAGACGAGGCAGACCAAATTTTAAACAGCGTTAGCTACGACCCAATAAACCCCAAAACATATTTTCATCAAACTTACGAGGAAAATAAGTGTATGTTTGGGTCGATCTGACATTGGCTGCCCACCGGGTGGACCTTAAGTCCACGTGACCTTGAAGTCAAGGAGCAACCGCATGGGTCATGTTATGTATCAACAAATGCAGCTCGATGAGGCGAATATAATGCTTGTTCGGATAGCTCTTAACACACTTACGTGCAAAGTTATTATTAACTACGTGCTGGTGTCCATTATTTTTATAAATTAAAAATATAAATAAAATATTTAGAGAAAAAGCCTATCTCCAATTTTTTGACTATTGATCGCATTTATTTTTAAGTTAATGCTGGCAAAGAAAAACATCCAATTTTTTAGTGGCCACATTTTGAAAAACGTGATTTTACTTAAAATAGCGTTTTTTATTGTTGAAATTTTGAAATTTTCGAAAAATATTATATTACATTCATATATGATTTATGGTGATTCCGATAATATATAGGATTATATGAATCCCATATTTTAGATGGGAGATATCGACAGCTAAAAATTAAAGGTTTGAACAAAATCGAATAATGCCTGAGGCTATAACTCAAAAGACCTTTTGACGAATGAGGCTGAAAATGTCACAGCTTAAAATCTACGCCTCAGATTAACCCTAGACACAGTTTGTTGTGAATCTGAGATATAGGGTGTTATTTCGAGAATTGTTTGTCGATCTGTTCATTGGAATGGCCCAAGCTGTCACAGCCTCACAGTCCACTACACGGAGCCGTCACAGTCAGCACGTCCCCAGCGGGCGCGGTGCTCAACAGTTGTCAACAGCCAGTTCACATGGCACCCTACACGGCAAAAAAGGGGAGGCCTTTGTTCAGCCAGTCCATCACGCATCTCAGCGCGGCGCAGTGCTCACAGCTGTGGACACAGCCTGCCACAGTCCGTCACCGCAGCATGTCACATCATTCACGCACGCAGACGCGGTGCTCACAGCTGTCACAGCCGTCACAGTCCATCAACGCAGCTTCACAGACTACATGGCAACTTCGCGAGAGCGTGCTTTGCTCACAGCTGTCACAGCGCCACAGTCCGTCACACGCAGCTGTCACAGTCATCCACGCCACCCACGGGGCGCGTGATCACAGCTGTCACAGCCGTCACAGTATCTAAACACCACTGCAGCCGGCAGCCGTCCACAGTCAACCACGAGCAACTCTCGCGGAGCGTGTGCTCACAGCTTGTCACAGTGCGCCACAGGTGCCGTTCACAACCGCAGCTGTTCCACAGTCATCACGCACCAGCAGGCGCAGGTGACTCACAGCTGTCCACAGGCCGGTCCTCAGTCCGCCACACCTGCAACTACGTCACGTCAACTACGGCAACTTCTGCGGAGGCGGATGCTCACAGCTGTCACAGCCGTTCACCAGTCCCCAGCACTGGCGGCTGTCAGCAGATAACTTTATATCTCCATTGTTCTTTTACGGACCTTGACTGCGCTGCATAAATTGCAATGGCTGGCGCTGGCGGCGAAAAGATCCTGGCGGCTTTGGCCAATATACCATCTCCGCTAGCTGGCCAAATTAGGTTCTAGGCCTTCTTGGGCTTCTGCCTTTGTCATTGAGGAAACTAGCCGCACCCTTGGCCCCGCTGCCCCCCCCCCTTGGCTACGTCCCTGCTTCACCTACAGCAGTGCCCACCTGAACTGACCAATCAGAGCTCACATAACAACAGGAAAGATCGCAAAGGCTAAAACCCTTCATGGTGAATCTGGCCAAAGATCGTTATCGGAATTAATTTGTCCGCCTTTCTGTTCTTGCTGATACAGAAACGCTACCATATGCCAGGACAGGGACGTGCAGAAGATAATATCCACACCTTATCTCTAATCTCTCCGTCTCCGTCTCCGTCTCCGTCTCCGTCTCCGTCTCCGTCTCCGTCTCCGTCTCCGCATTCTATCTCTATCTCTATCTATAATTATTACCTAAACAATATATATATTTGTTATAATATATATATAGTATAATATATTTATTATATATATATTCGAATATTCGGGAGGCAGGTTTTCCTTTGACATGTGTTGATTTGAATTCGACAGCATAGTGAGCGTTGATATCTTTTTTGTTAGTTGTTCAAGGAGGCGAATGCACTTCTTGTTTTCTGGTTCGTGCTTTTTGTAGAATATTTCCAAGGATAACATCAGGGTAAAGATCATGATTATATTCTTCGCGTTTCGATCTACTTTTCGATCATTTTCAAGCATTTTTTAGTTTTACGTAACAATCATAGTTACTCAATAGGCAGTTTACATTTTTTTACATATTTAAAACATGGTACTAAAACAAAGTCACTACATGGTCACAACCGGTTTCAGTATCGTATCTTACAAAATCATTCGTCACCAATGTTCAAAATCACACTTCATGATTATATTTATAATTCATGAATATAATCATAATCTTTAACCCCTTGATTTATTCTTTGGGACAATTATTTCTACAAAAGCACGAACCCAGAAAACAAAAGTGCATTCGCCTCTTCGAACAACTTAACCAAAAATATATCAACGCTCCACTTGCTGTCGAATTCAATCGAATATATATATATATATATATATATATATATATATTATATATATATAATACTATATTATATATATTATATATATTGTAGCCGCCGCCGGCTTTACAGCGTCAGGCCGCCAACCCCAGCAGCGGTCGGCAGCGGAGCTCCGCACTCGACAACGGCAGAAAACGCGCGTTCTAGCTGGTCACTGTTATCAGCAGTTGAGGCGGTCTGTTTAAAGCACACACAATTTCTTTACCACAACAGCAATATTAACAGCATTTACCAAGTTCGGCCTCAACAAGAACACGATGATCTCAAATTATAGGTTACATACAAATACAGATAATTTGCAAGCAACCAAACATCAATTAACTCACCTACTCGGCTGTCTTTCGGCCATTTAAGCGTGCGGCGGTTTACCATAACCAATGAACCAATCGCGGTTCACCAAATAGCCAAGTACGGCCACCACCAAACCAAATTACCAAAACGCCAGCAAGGCAGAGCAGCGACGTCCGCCCCTCACCAACACTCAGACCGGAAAGGCCGCGCCCCGCCGGCTGGCCCTGACCTCACATTACCGCCAGCGTGGCCAGGTCAGCCCGCCGCGTGGCACTCGTGCCCGATAACATCAAATTCAACTTCCAAACTATTACAAACGTATTATCTCTAAACAGCTTAAATATTAAAGTTTGCGATACAAAAAGTAATCTAAATAACAAATGATACACGTTAACATAATATCATCGATACATCGGAAAGTATCGAGCACTCGCTCACCGCCCGACATCTAGCGGACGGCCATTCAACATTACACGTGCCGCTGACCAACACAAGATGGCAACACCAGATCCGCAGTCAGTTCAGAAGGCGCTTACATAATATATACTATATATGTACTATTATACATGAGCAATAGCAAACTGACGAAGTTCAGAGGCACTAGACCCAGACAGATGTTCACGCAGTCTGCGTTGATCTGGACATGAATACCAGAGATATAATCGAAGTACAGGCATAAGTGAGGAACTGCATACCAGCCAATTCATATTGACCCTCCAGCATGTTCTGCAGAGCAGCTGTCGCATTTTCTGGATTGCGAAGGTTCTGGATAGCTGCCTGGATAGCTATGATAGCTAATTCGGGGGTTGCGAAATAGTATATAGCAGACCCAATAACCCCGACCGCGATGACTCCCCCTACCACCTTCCAATAAAACTGCACCGTCTGATTCTTCTTCAGAGCCTTATGTAAGTCTCCAGTGAATTCAATTTCCTTTCGGCTCTCTTTTGCATCGTACGTGCCAACCGTGATTTTCATATTGTCGAACTTTTGCAGTGCTTCCTGCTGTGATCTTTCGTGTTTTTGAATAACTGTCGCTTCTCTGCTGGGCAGGTAACTTAGTGGATTCAGTCGACTTCTCGTCGTGCATTTCTGAAAAAATGCCTTACATTCTTCAACTATTTGTTTGTTAGCTTTCATGCAGTTTTCTGCTCCCTTGAACCATTCGTCGATTTTCTTTTCCAGCAGATCTGTGTAGTTAACTGCTTCATTCGGATCTTTAATGAGCCTCCGCTCGCTGAACGACCTCAGAGCCTCTGTCTTTGCTTGTTCGTGCTCTCTCATGATCTCCTTCAGTTTGGACGACTTCTGAGCCATTTCCTGATTGTCCCCTATGTAGAGCACGCTTCCATCATCTTTCATAAACATCTGTGATCTTGATACAATAGTTTCTCCATCCGGTTTTTCGTAGTCATGAAAATTCGTCGTTCACGGGCTGCCATGTTACCAGCCGATGCGCAAGCCTGAAGAATGCTCATAGCCTTTGGAAGTTCATCCTTAGAAGAGTTTGGTGTACGTCTTGATATGAGTTTACCAGCTGTCTGCACGTCTCGGGCAGTCGCCATTCCATCTTCACTGTCAGTTTTTCAGGCGAAAGCAGGGTTGGCATCAACTCCTTCAATGCTTCTCTGAACGTAGAATCCATGTCGTTAGCATCGCCAGCGAACGTCGGACGTCTGGACGTCTGGCCCGCGACGTCTGGCCCAGGATGAGGTAGCAGAAAACCGCTGACGTCTGTGAAGCATTCTCTGATTGCACGTCCTTGTGCGTTAATTCTGTTGCTGCCACGTAGTTGATTTTGGACATAATCATTGCCTCCCTGTCTGCCGATTGGGTAATCCTGGGTGTAGTACCAGTCGCGAATCAGGAAAACAAGATTTTGGAACACTCTCCCCTCTGTGTTGTTCATAGCCATGCGACCAAACTCAGTGAATAACTGAAGGTTGTCTAGTGCATCGTTCTGCAAGATGTCCTTCACATTGTAGACCTGCACAGAGCTGAGAAGTGTGCTCAGAGCAAATATTCTGGTCGAATCATCCGTGTCGGAACTCCTACTAAAACTTCCCTGCGTGTCCATTAGAAGTAAAACCGCCTCCTGCCCGGACTGAAGAGTGACCGGGATCGGGTGAGACATGAACATGCCGTTAGTGTCAGGCTCACATCCGCTTTTACAGGAGAAACTCTCACCTGTGTCGTCCAGCCAGTGTGTTTTGTCTGATGCCATCAGATATCGAGACATCAAGTTGAGCAGGAAGGATTTGCCCGTGCGGGAGGCTCCAGCCACCGAAATTACCACCACGGGTTTGTCTGCGACATCTTCGGTTAGAAGAAGCGAGTTGACGATTTCTTCATTCAGACGCAGCTTGTTCCTATCTTCACCGTTTTCTACACTCAGAAACTGTTTTGGTGCCATCGGCGTCGCATCTGCAAACAGAATAAGATGCATTGGAGGTTAAGTGCGTATATATTTGCCAGAAATGAGAATACAAAAATGTGCAATATTTCATAAGATGACTGCTCCATAAAACGGATCAAGGATTTTACCAAGATAGACCAGCAGCCAGTGTTACCCCCCCCCCCCTGGTGCATATTAGGCCACACCGGGGCATTCCACGACAAATCGACACAAGGGTAACACCCTACCTCCGGGATTTTGGATATCATGCCCAGAATATGCACTTTTCCTCTATGACCTCTATTATAAGTTTTCGTTTAACCCACGCTCTGCTGGGCCTCGGGATTTTACACGCCCTACCGGGGGAAGGGGGCCAGGTATTTATTTGACCCCCCTTATAAATCGGCTCCCTTGCGGCTTCTATGGAACGTAGACCAAAAATGAGAACCTATGTTCGAAACGTCATCGATTTGTGTTCTATACTATCCTGAATGTTTTCGTTTAGATCAAAGTAGAGGTCACCAGAGGTCATCAAAGGTTAAATTTGCCCGTTTAATGAATTGGCTTCAGAAACCCCAATCTATCTCAGGAACTTTGATGGAAATATGAGCAAATGGAAAAAAGCAACCAAAAGCTATTGCAATTTGTAATCAATTTCACCACATCAAATTTTAGCTCAGGTCAATTGTTTAGGTTTTAGAGGTAATACAAGTATATTTTTTTCTTACAAAAACGTGTTTCGCCAAGTAACTTTGTACGTAATAAAAATAACACAACACTGATTACACAATCGTGATTGTCTCGTCAAGGCGCGTTTAAACACATTTATGTTGACCATGTTGGATCAACCTTAAAAATTGACCCTCTTGTCATTGACTGTTGACCCATGTAGGTCAGGCTGCATATAAGGAAACGTGTCTCGACGATACAAACACGTTGGTGAAAGTTTTTATTTTATATTTGCATTATGTCGAGAGTTATTGACGAAAAAATGTGTTAATGACCTCGGATGGCCTCGGATGACCTCGTATGGGTCACTTAACAAAACCTAGGGTTGGATCATCAAGGATATCGTATTTTAACATTTATCCAGAAGAAATTTGACTGATATCCTTGAAAAAGGAAGCATTGAAATAATTTCCCGTTGACTTATAAAAATGAGGTCACGAAATTGAACCGACCTCAGTTTATCGATATCCTAATTCCGAGATCGAAGTTGTGGAGGTATAGACGGTTTCATGCAATCCTAAGAGTTTGATATAGATCCCTCAGAAATTGTGGTCATGGCACGATCGCAAACATTTTTGGTGGTGGGGTCACTTGAACAGTTGTGGACATCACACCGAAGACGTCAAGCATTTCATTCTCTCCTGTCCAAACCTATTCTCAACCAAGACACCAACTCTTTACACTAAGCTCGTTACACTAATCCCAGCATTTGACAGTCTGTCACACCAAGAAAAAGTTTCACACCTTCTTTACACGGCTCAAATGTCCATACAACTTTACATTATAAACTGGCAAATATTTTTTCAATCTTTCCTTAACCAAACACATCGCTTCACCAACCACACCTAGTTTAGTTTAGTCATCCACCTCTCGGGCAGCGCTGGTCCAGCGGACGGCGCACGACAGGACGGGCCCAGCTCACCTAACTCCATAAGCGGCGGGCTGCCGGCGGCACGTCGGAGGAGACGGGTATGGCGGCCGCGCCCGGGGCGCTACCACCGCCCCCAGTTACAGTTTAAGTTTGTCTCTATGTTGTTGTTTTTTTCGGGAGAAGCGCTATCACTTAAGCGATGATTCGCTTTTGCGCTATCCTATATTGTGCTGCATTTGCTTATGTGCTATATGAAAAGGAAAATACATGATGATGATGATGATGATGAACTGACCTTGTGGCCTGACCTGATCCGACACAAATCTAAAATTGTAATGCAATGTGTTGAAAGAATCAATGGTAGGTGAATGAGACTAAATTTAGCGGCACTACGCGCCGGCGTTTTTTTTCATTATCTATGAAAACGCAGGGGGATGTTTAAAAATCCCCCTCGTGGGGCGCGGGGTAAGACCGCGGTAAAAAATGATAAAGCTAACTATTTTGCACAATGATGTAGGAAAGCACCAACACATAAACAAAACATAACATAGTAATGCGCTGCGAAACGGTGCAAATTTATAATTGTGTTTTAACCCGCATACAATGTAATTTGAGTTGCATTATTGCTCCACGGAGCGTCGATTTGTTTAATTCCCCTGATAACTGTATTCCTACTGTTGAAGGTGCTAGAAGCGGTAGTGTGTACCGTTTGAGGTGCTTGCAATTTAAGGTTTCTGTCATGTGCTCAAAGTTGGGGGGAAAAAGACACCCTGTCCCCCCTAACTTTGAAGTTGGAGGTGACATGTCCCCCCCCCGTCCCCCCCCCCGCTGGCGGAGCCAATGCTCACTCCACTGAACGGGAGGCTTCTCCAGCCATGCATGATCAGCTGAGGTGACATCGAACAAACGCCACGACGACTCGTCCACGAGGTCGCAGAGCCGAGTCGTCTCGTTCAAAATCACTGGACTCTTAGGAACAGCCGTTGCTCGTTGCGTCGCAAGCAGCTTTCTGCTGATCGCAGCCTTCTCCTCGATCGTCACTTGCTGCGAGAAGAAGCTGAATACGACGGACGAGGGCCTGAGGTACCAGACGTGGCAGCGCAGGACACGAGGAGTGGCTTCGCTCACGCTGCTGTCGACCCGTTTGTAGCTGACGATGTTCAGGTAGAAATGAAGATCGTTGGCAGGAGCATCAGCGGCGCGGGGAGTCACGCACTGACGTACAGCAGGATAAATTGTACGAAGCGGCGTAGTGTGGTCAGCTGGGCTACAGCGAGAAGATTACGTAAACGTTGCGCCGCTTCCCACCGTTCATCCTTCTGTACGTCAGTGCGTGGCTCCGCGCGCCGCTGATGCTCCTACCAATGATATCCAGCTGTACCTCAACCTCGTCAGCTACAAGCTGGTCGACAGCAGCGTGAGTGAAGCTGCTCTTCATGTCCTGCGCCGCCACGTCTCGTACCTCAGGTCCTCACTTGTCCTATTCAGCCTCTTCTCGCAGCGAGTGGCGATCGAGAATGCTGCGATTTGCAGAAGAGTGCTGGTGACGCCACCGGCAACGGCTGTTCCTCACAGTCCAGTGATGTTGGACGAGACGACTCGGCTCTGCGACCTCATGGACCTGTCGTCGTGGCTTCTGTTCGATGTCACCTCAGCTGATCATTAATGGCTGGAGGAGCCGTCCGTTCGGTGGAGCGAGAACGTGAGCTCGAGTCGCTAAAGAACTTCGTCCGGACCTGCAAGGTCACGAACAACGCTGCTGAGCACGGCATCGCCATTGTCAAGGACTTCGCTGGCAATGTGAAAAGCGAAGCACTGTTCCAGTGGCTGCTACAGGCGTTCGAGCGCCACGGGAGCAGGCTTCCGCCGCTGACAAAACGCGCCCTCAGCAGCCTATAGTCGTACAGCAGATGCTGACCGGCCACGGGACTGCCTGGCAAGTGACAGACCGGCCACGGGACGGCATGGAGAGTAGCTGTCTGGCGGAACGGAACGGAGAGTGGCGGACAGCACCACAGAGGAGCCTGATCTTATTTCTTGTTAATAGTATACAAGTCAACCTGCTAGGGTAATGAGTGCAAATTCTGTGAAATCAATTATCTGCCTTATCTGAATGGGCCCCAATGGGCATCGGTATCAATATTATGAATTTGTATGGGTCT
Organism: Semibalanus balanoides; assembly: GCA_014673585.1. Lineage (NCBI taxonomy): Eukaryota > Metazoa > Arthropoda > Thecostraca > Balanomorpha > Balanidae > Semibalanus > Semibalanus balanoides. Next base: position 21,942 of record VOPJ01010986.1, read on the forward strand.
GGTTCTATGGTGCCAATAGGTGCGCAACATTTTCGAAATCCGAATTTGTCCGAACACCGATCGGTGCTCGGGCGGACATAAGCATATTTCTTTGGGCATTTTCGGGCATCCAATTCCCAAGGTTGGCTTGTCGTGTATATCAATGAATTTATAATGATTGTTGCTTTTTGAAATCCTATCTGTAGCGTTATTTGACACAAATGCCTACATTTATGTATTTATTGGAAATGACATACTGGATGTTTCACATTATATGACATACATTTTGTTTCTGCTTTCGGACAAATTTCGGAAAAACAGTGATCTTCGGACAGTTTCGGACGGACAGTTTCGGCCATGGTCCTGGACATCGGTTGGACATTGGAGAAATATTTTATGAAATTGGCACTACTAGTCTGGTCTGGGTCTGGGCTTGGTGTTCATGGGCTTCGGCTGGGCTGGCCTTGGTGTTTGGGCACCCATGATAGTCTCTGGTCGGCAACCCCAAAAGCGCCTGGGTTGGAGTGATGGGCAATATTGCCCATCACTCCAGATCGCTGGCCACATGCCCATTGGCATGTGGTCTGCGATTATGGAACCGGTGCAGTGTCGCCCCTTGTTTTACCTGTAGAGGTTTCCGATTTAGTTTTGCAGGCCCACGCACGTGACACCGATCGACCCGCAACCGGCACCATCACCTGTTCAAAGGTTTGCCGCATCGAACGGTGCCACCCGCTTCACGACTGGTCCGTCCGTGCTGGCTCCACGTTCCAAAATGCTCCGTCGGACAGACTACCAGTTCGGCCCAACTTTCCCGATCGACCCCCTCGCCAGTATGAAATCTCCGAATCTAAGCATGTAAAACATTCTTTCAGAATCTACGATTTTGAAGAGAAAAAATGCGGAGGCGCCAATGGACTCAGTTTACCCAAGCAAGAGCGACCCAGATAGCTACTTTGAAGACCCATGAACTTACCCACTTATAGCCTTTGTTCCGTGTGCACTTGCAGCAACCTTGGACCCGATGTGATCCGGCGCTCCCAGTTTGTTTACTGCAGTGATCGGTGAGGGGTCAGTCGATTTGTCTTTGTTACGGGGGCACTTCAAACCGGGGGCGCAAGTTGTGAGCAATATTAAGTAGGTACTTAGATAAGTAAGCTTCGATCGGTGAGGGGTCAGTCGATTTTTGCTTCGATCGGTGAGGGGTCAGTCGATTTGTCTTTGTTACGGGCACTTCTGCAAGTTGTGACGTGTGGCGCAAGTTGCTGATGTTGTGGATTGTTTAGCTTAGGTTGAGATGGTTTGCGAACTGCAAACGTCATCGGCCGACGAGCTGATAGTCATCCCACTGAGGTTAAAAGGTGGTGCGTCGGCGGTGTATCGACAGCTCTCCGTGGGTAAAAGAAAGGATGTATCGAAAGTTAAATCAGCGTTAAAGCGTGCGTTCACAGCGGACAAGTGTATCTCGTACGAAATGTTCATCGAAAGAAAACTTCAAGATAGCGAATCTGTTGACGTATATCTCGCAGAACTCAAACAACTTTCGTCGCTTTTTGGAGGGTTGAGCGAAGAGGGTCTGGCTTGTGCACTTGTGGCAGGTTTGCCCGATGCTGTCAAACAGATCTTACGGGCGGGTGCTCGAATGGAATCGTTGTCTCTGACTGAGATAGTGGAGCGTGCACAAGTCATTATCCGTGAAGACCAGGCGGTGAAGGGCGTTTCTGCTGTGCTGAGGCAGGCTCCGCGCCAGCAGTCTTTCTCATTCGGCGAGAGATCGTGGCCTGAGAGAAGGTTGTCGACTCGCCGGCCACAGCGCAGCAGAACAAGCGTTTCGGTGCAGTAGCAGAGCTGCGCAAAGCGTAAGATCCAGTGCTATTGCTGCACTGGGTGGGGCTCAGTGTCCAAGCAAGATTCGCTCGGTAAACGGGGAGCGAGAAGAGGAACGTGCGACGGCCTTTTCTCGGCATTGAAATGGAGGGGTGCGCTGCCGGTGAGATTACTTGAAGTGTGTGGAATGCAGTGCGAAGCGCTCGTTGACACTGGCTGCACTTGCAGCATCGTCCATTGGTCCCTATGCTGGACGTGGTAAAAACATCCGGTTAGCATAGTCACAGCAAGTGGAAATCAACTGAAGTGTGCGGGAACGGCGGATATCCGGGTGCTGATTCCTGGACCAGATGCGGTGACCGTCAGCGCACTGGTGGTTGCCTTTGGGATTCTGCATGATCTTGGGCATGGATGGAGTGCAGGCCCTTGATTGCATTTCTGTTCGATCTCCCACCGAAGTGCACTTCTACGGTGAGACAGACGCGTGCACGGGCCTTGGTGAACGACAGGACTGTGGAATCAGTACCAGAGCGGACGCTTTATCTCATTTAACTGTAGACAGAGATGACTTCAACGCTCGGTTCGACTACCGCCAACGATGCTGGATCGTGAGCTGGAAGTGGTCAGAAGACAGTGCGCCCGATGCACTGAATAATTATGTGTCGCAATATCGCTTCTCGACTGAGGCCACAGCCGAGTACTAACGGGAAATAGCCCTCTGGATCAAGAACGGATGGCTTCAGCCGTACAATGAGCGGGAGCATGGACCGTCAAAGGGGCTTATCCCGATGATGGCTATCGTGCAGCACAACAAGCAGAAAGTGCGTCCGGTGTTAGACTTTCGCGAAATGAACAGTCATGCGGACACTTAAATGGCAGATGTGGATGCTTGCAACGAGAAACTTCGCGAGTGGCGCAAGATGGGAAGTGATGTCGCGCTTCTGGATCTCCATAAAGCGTACCTGCAGATCCACGTGGATAAGTCGCTGTTGCCGTACCAGACGGTGATCTTCAACGGGGTGCGGTACTGCGTGACAAGGTTGGGATTTGGCCTTAATGTTGCGCCATGCGTCATGAAAGCCGTTCTGGATGTGGTTGTGAAGCAGAATTCAGATGTAAAGCGGGCGGTTTCGTCATATGTTGATGACGTTCTGGTGGACGAGACTCTGCTATCTGCGGAGAAGGTGGCTGATCATTTGAGACTTTTCGGCCTGGAGTGCAAGCCGGCCGTGAGACTCGAGAATGGAGGGAGAGCTCTCGGCCTGAGAGTGTCAGCGGAAAGGGACGGGCTTAAGTGGAGATGAGACAATGACGTCAGAGAAGCCGAGCAGCCACTGACAAAGCACAAGGCGCTCTCGCTTCGTGGCCGTCCCACGGGCCATCTCCCCATTTTGTGGTTGGCTGCGACCAGCAACTTCGTACCTGAAGAGACGCGCAAATGAAGAGACCATCATCTGGGACGAGCCCATCGTGGACAGTGACGTGTAAAAAATGGTCGCAGAAGCGCTTGAAAAAGTAGCTGCAGACGACCCTGCAAAAGGAAGATGGGATGAGTGTGGGCCATTGGACGTCACGGTGTGGACCAGATGCCAGCTCACTGGGCACTGGAAGTTCGCCATTGGAGTCTGGACGGAGGAAGATTATTCGAAGATGGCTGCTGGCTGAGGCGAGATGACGCAAACCACACATTAATTGTCGCAGAACTTGGCGAAGCAGTAAAAGGAGTGAATCTGGCGATATTGTGGGGGTCGAAGAAGCTTCGCTTGAGGACGGATTCTCGTACAGTGTACCACTGGATGTCGAGCACCCTGAGCGGCAAGACAAGGCTTAAGACGAAAGCTGCTTCGGAAATGCTCATTCGGAGACGGCTCTCTACTCTGCAGATTCTGACAGATGAGTATAAGCTGGATGTCACCGTACACTGGGTGCCATCTGCCGCTAACCGCGCTGAGGTGCTCACCAGAGTCCTCGAGCGGTGGTTGCATGCGGGCGCGAAGCCCATGGAGGCGTGCGCTGCGACCGGAGCCACAGCAGGGAGCGGCCCTGCATCTTCGACCGACGCAGATAGGCAGGCTGAGTAGGACGAGGTCGTGCAGGTCCATGAAGCATCCAGGGGTCAGAAAAAAAGAACTTCTTTGCAAAGCGTTTTTAACCCACAGTGACAAAGAGCTGTGCCAGGAGTGTCGTCGCCAGCTGTCAAGTGTGTATCGCATGTATGTCCTCAAAATTGACCTCAGGTCAATAGTTAAGGCACTAGAGGTCATTTAAAGGGAGTGTGCCTACTCTTTTGAAATGTCAAATATATTTTTATTACGGTAAGAAAGCTATTTGCTTTGATATATTGGTTTACGATAAAATTCAACACGTCTGGGAGCCCTTTTAGTTGAATTGTTACTAATTCTGTCTTTGATTTGTTTTGTTTCAAACTCATAAACGATCGTCACAATAAACAGAGTACGAAGATGTTAACCCCTTTAATGCGCACTGGTCAGAGCTAACAATATATGCCCTAGCGTTGTATTTAAGAGCAATGGCTCTAGTGCGAAAGCTCTCTGGCGACTATTTGATAATTAAATCTACTGCCAGTATGTGATTGTCGACTTTAAAATATCTCCAACTAAAGTGATTCTGGGGAAATGAAAGAGTAACATGGCTAAATTCAGAAAAATATGTCTCTACAGCTAGTGTCAAAACTCCAACCCATGACCAATGTGAGTAGGCACACTCCCTTTAAGTCCAAAATTTATTTAATTTTGGCCAAAACCAGATATTTTTGCAAATAACTTTTTAACCTAACAAAGAAACGCATACTAGTTAACGCCATCATGTTTTCTCATCAAGGCCGCTTTGCAGACGTAAATTTATCACTGTAATAGGTCTAATTAAAAAAAATGACCTCGCGTCAAGGTCAAGTGGTGACCCAAGTAGGTCATGATGCACATCAAAAGAATGTGTTTATGACGAGACCAAACACATTGTTATGAAAGCTCATAATTCATCTATCTTCATTATGTTTAGAGTTAATGACGAAAGCAGTTGGTTGGTGACTCAGATGGACCCTCAGAGATGACCCACGTAAGAAGTCCCTGAGCCAAAACCTGCACTTGGATCATAATATATCCTATTAAACATATGTTTAGAAAGGGAAATCGTCGAAAAAAGAAAGCATTTGAATATATTCTACATTGACTTAATAATGGGATGTCACAAAATTGACACGACCTCAGGTCACCGAATCGAAAATATCCGGAGATACATATTTAAGGATGCTGATGACTTGATGTAATCCTAAAAGTTTGATATCGATCCGTTAAAAACTGTGGTCATGGTACGACGCAAACGTGTTTGTAGGTGGGTCACTTGACCTGACCTGAGTGACCTGACCTAAAGCCCAATTACGAGCTTGAATTTTCGGCAAAATGTGCGCGAAAGGATCATTTAGTTATGCCAAATTGGCGGTTGCTACAAGCCGCGGTTTTTTTGGTTACATTTAAAAAAACAGGAGGGGGTGCTAAACACCCCCCCCCCAGGGGGCGCGGTGTGAATTAAAGGTCTGAAATATGATTTGTATGTCCAATTAATTAATACAAAAAATTGTTACTAGAAATCATTTTCCGATGAGGCTACCTATAACGTTATACCATACGTATAAAAATATAGACTTATGTCAGAGTTATTCCAAAAAGGATATCAGAACTATTTGATATGGTAGCATAGTCAGTATGTTCTAGTTTGAACCAGACTAACGTAACCATGGGAAACGAAAAACTTGATCCTTCTCACTTATATATATATATATATATATATGTTTATCTATACGTATCTGATAAGCCACCCTCCCCACTTGGACCTCGGCCAAGTGCTCCGACCCACTTCGACCTCGGCCAATGCGCTCCGACCTCCGGAGAGGGGGCGGAGCAATGGCTTAGGACGCAATCTATAATTAATTTTGCATCCAAATAACAAATAACAAGAGACCCATTAGGTCTTCCGTCGCCAATATGAGATTACATAAATTTTTAGTTAGATATACATGAGAAGGTAGTTGGAAAATGTCTACCCCCATTTAATTCTGATTGCTCCCAAATAAGTCCAGAACAATTACAAAAAAGTGTATTCACAAAGCCTAACTTATTTGATAAAGATTGGGCGTTTCATTGTACCACAATGAAAAAAGGAATTTAACTACCACGGGAGTACATCTATATTTATATTTATTCAGTCACACACAATTGTGGTCAAATACAAGCCAGCCATGAGACGGTTCACTGAGACGGTTGGCCTCGAGAACTCATCCGAATATACAATACTTCGTAAGTTAGCGAGACCTTCGTGTGTGGTCATTAAAGTTACGTAGATATATTCCTCCTCATTTTGCTCGCATCTTGGGGCGGAACAGCGGTTTACCCCAATCTCTATCATAGCTCCTCCCCTCTCATGTTACTCGATAGAGTCACGATGTTAGCAACCGAGATTACTATTCATTTAAGTAGTGTTATTCTAAGCCTATACTCTGCACACTCGACGGGGGGGGTGCGGAGTCGCCGCCACAGTCTCTGCCGAGACGTTCAACGGATAAAAACGGTGGCGCGTAGCGCGCAAATTTTGTTATACGCTGTCCGTATGGCGTCGAATTCGCAACTATCTGTTAAGGAAAATTGACTCCATAAACTTTACCGGATCAAGATTGTCAGGTCACATTAAAATCGACCCTGAACCTCACGTTGTACTTTATTGTGCCACCGCTTGTTTGTAAGTTTGACATCTTGGCCGAAGCAAGTTGGATGCACCTAGATAAGTTTGAAACTCACTAACAGTGTGTAATAAGGCCATATCGATATCTGGTACAGTGTATTGCTGCTCATATAGCTCTATAGAATTGTGTTATATTATATCGAGCTGACAGCTGGTATAGGTCATGCTGTTCTAACTATTTTCAGAACCTCTCATATTTAGTAATAGTCTAAATGGGATAAAGAATGAGATGAAACTGCCGCACCAATGCGAACATAACACTGCTGACATTATGTGAGTCAGTTTTCAATCTAATCACTATTCCTGAACAGCAACGTATAAGAATGCAGTTTGTAATTTTCTCCGTGACCTCGTTAAGGTCAAATCATGTGGCCAAAAGGTCATATGGTTTTTTGGTACAATAAACTCATGTTCTAACGTAAGATAGAGTACTGTGGTTTGCACCATTCTGTTTTCGCTTGTCCAACCTCATCGATAGACATAAAATTTGACTTGACCTTGACATGACCTCAGGTCAGGTCATTTTTAGTAGTTTGACCTAGCTAGATAAAACGATATATGGTTCGATGCGCCGTGATGTGAAAAACACGATAGTGGCAAAATGACTGCTCTACCTTTAAAACTTAAGAAGTTATTAACAAAAAAACGATTTAAGTAAAATTAAGCATTTTGACCTTCGCTGACCTCTGGAGCCTTACCTATTGAACCGATCTCAAATCTGATGACATGTTGGCGAAGAGTGTTTCAAGAGCAATGCAGTGCTTTTTTCGGATTGCTCCTAGCTATGCTAGTTACTGAGCTATGCCCGGATTATTGTGAAGCAGTGTCATTTACTGCGAAATATGGAAAATTTGACTTTTTGACGCTCTGGTGACCTCAATATTGACCTGATCAAAAAATAGCTAAGTATTTTCGCTAGACTCGTCAGGCCTACCTCACGCCGGTTTCCGCTTCTCGCTACGTGCGTAGTTTTGAAAGATCTCTGGGGGGGGGGTTATTCCGCCCCCGTCGGTTCGAAAGTTGGCTCAGACCGTCGGTGCGAGGGGTTAACAAATTTTTTTTTTGAAATACCAGTGCTTACCACTGATCGGACGGACTGCGATTTCTTTACTATTATCAATTCACAAACAATGCTAACATGATTCCTGCTACAAAAGTCAGATTTAAAAAACTTTTAATACATTTTTATCCCTAAAATCGGTCTTAGCGTTCGCACTCTTAAAATAGACATCAGCAACCTAAACTGACTGGTTAATGACAGGGTATCCTAACTTGACATGATCAAGACCCAGATAGGACAAAAAGCCGGAGTTATAAGAGATGAACAACAGTGCCCAGGTTCATTTTTTTTTAATGTAACTTTCATATTCCATGCATAGTTTTATATTTGTTCTTGCTGATGCTAGCGTTCTGTTTGATTCATTGCTTGATTATTCAGATATTGACATTTTACTGAAGATCTGCAAGCATGCCCATACATGGGCATAGCTGTTCTCACTTAGATCAACTATTGATAGACCAATTTTTTGACTGCCTCCCCCTTGTTTGCCCAACGTAACCCCGATGGAAAATAATGACACTTCGTCAATATTCAGATGATACTAAATCAATGTTTTTCAAACACAATTTTCAAAACAGTTTCGACGGTAAAATATGCCTATTTTTGCTAAGTATGCATCACAATTTGAATTGAAAAAAGAGCAATGCACTCACCTGTCTGTCTGCCGCTGACATTGTGGTGGCAGCAGCGTCCTCCATGTCCAGTGATCCGGCCGCTGATGCTGCTGTACACTGTGCAGTGCACTGTGCAGTGTCCCCTGCTGAGCTCATGCTTTCACAGATAACGTCACAGATAGTATTAGTATCAGCAGGTTTCAACAAGTGACTGCAGGAAGTGACCTAAATCAGTAGAGGTGCTCCATCTCGGCAGTAGGTACTTGGCACATACTAAAGTCACCCTGCTCACTGATAAATAGTTTAACTCACATTTCATGCTTTGCCTGAGTTATATAACTCACGGCCGTAATATTCACAATTCTGATAGATTAGTCATCAAGGAATCTTGCGTCAGTTTTTAAGGAAGACAGTGGGTCAGATGGGCACCAAAACCGTTCATCGAAAAAACAAGCTAGATTTATAGGGATCTTGACCTGAAATCGATGCCTAGCAATGCAGGGAATGTGCATGCAAATAAAATATCATTCCTCTTTTCGCTCCCCCCCCCTACAACCCTCCCTATCACCCCCAAGTACATACTGTTAAAAGTCTGCAACTGAATGAATTTGTATTTTAATTCAACCACAAAAATATACCTTGCCAATCACTATTTCAGTGCAGACAAATGTGTCTGTACTTACATTTAGAGTAGAGGGAACCATTGAATTGGAGGGGAAAGGTGAAGTGTCTTAATTTTCCAACAGAAAATGCCCCCTTTTATCTCTTGAACAGAAATGGGTACCAACATGCTCCTCAGATGCTGCTCCTGCTGCTGCTGCTGACGGTGGTGGTGACGGCGGTGGCCGGGAGAAGTCTCTCAGCCCCACTCCTCCCAAACCCACGTCCCACATCCTATCCTCTATTTCTCCATACCCGGCGCCAACGGAGCCTCGGCGCAGAATTATCTCCAACAGAGCGTTTCTCCCCAGAACAGCATTCAACAGAACAACCCTCTGACGTCAAACCGATTCCTACAGAATATTGTGCAGACTGATCCTCTGCAGACAAACCCTTTCCAGACAAACCCTTTCCAGACAAACCCTTTCCAGACAAACCCTTTCCAGATAAACCTTTTCCAGACAAACCCTTTCCAGACAAACCCTTTCCAGACAAACCCTTTCCAAACAAACCCTTTCCAGACAAACCCTTTCCAGACAAACTCTTTCCAGACAAACCTTTTCCAGACAAACCCTTTCCAGACAAACCCTTTCCAGACAAACCCTTTCCAGAAAAACCCTTTCCAGACAAACCCTTTCCAGACAAACCGTTTCCAGTTCAATCCCTTCCAAGTAAACCCATTCCTGCCAAAGCCATTTCTGCCTAACCCATTCTCCTTCTCACCACGTGTCTCCTCTTCCTCCTTCGCCAACCCCTTCCTATACCCCGTTTTCAACCCGCTCCTTATGTCGCCATTCTTCCCACCTCTTCTCCCTCCACTGCCGCCACCGGCCACAAGCTCTCACTTTGCGCCGGCGCTTCCGAGCGACGCTGCCGCCTCGCGCGCCGCCCTCGGCCGGACACCGATGTCAGAGGCGGACATCCAGCTCATGAACCTGCTGCAGAGTGGGTGCGGTGGAGGGAGCCCCGGTCGGTGCGCGTAGCACCGTCCACAAGAGGGTGTCGAGGGTGAGGGTGTAACACATTAGGGCGAGGGTTTAAAGCGAGGAGTGCCTACTGGCCGTGAAGGAGAGCACAACGAGGAAGCTGCCAAGGAAGCCGTCAAGGAAGGAAGTCAATGACACGGTTTTAATGAAGGAAGCCAGGGAAGGACGTAAAAGAAGCTACAAGGCCGAAAGTAGAAATGTGTCAAATTTCATGGTGATGAGTGACAGAAAAGATGCGGATAATATGAGATCAATGTGAAAATAGTGGCATTTTCTCGCATCACACTTGTTGCAATGCCTTTCGTCCAATCACCTCACGAACGTGTTAGTGCTGTTGGATACCTAACCTATCGCCATTGTTTGGGGTTCCAGTCAATACAAGTGGGCCATTGTGTGGTTTTGTGATATTTGCTGCAGATCACATGGATACCTTCTTCGATGCAGGGGCGGATCCAGAGGGGGGCCGCAGGGGCTGCAATTCTGCCCTTGTCAGAATTGCAGGGCGCCCCTCAGACCACTTAGCGCCCCTGTCAGATATGCAGGCCGCACGTCAGAACACATAATTTTCAGGAATACTCCTCAGGCCACTTAGCGCCCCTGTCAGAATTGCAAGGCGTCCGTTAGACCACTTAGCGCCCCTGTCAGGATTATAGGGCGCCTCTAAGTCCACTTGGGTGCCCCTACCCTGAAGCAGAGCGTTCTTTTTCAGGAAAACAGGGCGCCCTTCAACCACTCAGGCATCCCTGACATGATAACAAGGCTCCCGTTAACTACTCAGCGTCCCTCCTCAAGGATAACAAGGCGTCCCTCAGACTCAGACCACTCAGCACCTCTCTGCATTACAAATAACAAGGCGCCCTTAGACACTATGCACCCTTGCGTAATGCAGGGCGCCTCGGAACCACTCAGCGTTCCTTTCATGACGCAACGCAATCCTTTCGCTCAAAGGCGGATCAGGGGGTGGGCTGAATGGGCCGCGCCCTCCCCGCCAGAACGCCAGAAAGGCGCCCCCCGGGCTGACACCCAGCCGTTCCGGGCGCCTAACGGCCCGTGGCATTCAAGCGATCCATATGGTCTGAGAGAGCTACAGGGAAAATGCGGATCCAGGGGGCCATCGGGGCCATGCCCCGCCCCAAGACCACTCAAGGGGGCAAACTATGCTGTGGCCCCCAGGGGGATAAAATAAAAATTTAGCGTAAAATTGCCTTTGCAGCTTTCAAAATTCAACTATTTACAGCGAAAAAAAAACGCGCCGCTTTGCGGCATGACACAACTTTCCCAATTGTTAATATCAATTATCGTAAAATTGCCTTTGCAGCACGTCAAAATCCAGCTATCCATAAGGGCCGCCAAAAGCAGACAAATTTCGTTCGCTTTCGCGCATGACACAATTTTCCCATTGCTTTATTAAATTTGGAAAATGGGAAAATGATTGCATTTAATTTCTTGCAGAGTCTCTCATTGGCGGTATTTGCTGGCCCCAGGGCCCACTCCCATCATAAAATATTTACTTTCAAGCGGGCTACATGATTAGCTTGCACGCTGAGTTCCAAAAAGAAGACGCGAACGCAAAGACGCGGACATCGGCACCCGAAAGCTGCTCCAATGGTGCCCAACTTGCCGGACCGGAGAGCTAACAGTAGGACCAGGCCAGGACCATCTCCCGAAGCCATCTATCCCCAGGCTCCTCCAGATCCGCAG
>VOPJ01010986.1:36106-70617 GCA_014673585.1 Semibalanus balanoides
AATGCCGATCAAGTACTCGTTATCTGGTACAAGTCTCGAAAAGCACCAAAGTTTAAAGGCTGATAATTGCTGAAATAATGGACCTAATGAGTATTGACGTCCCTTCCATATGTCTTAAACGTGTTTTAAGCTCATACAACCGCAAAAGAGTGCATTTCCCTTCAGGAAAGAAATCCGTATAATCCCTTTAAAGAGAATGTTTCACCTTTCTGAAAGTTGTCAAATGTACGCCGCTTGTGGTGCAAAATATGAAGTAATTGCTGCCAAACACGATTATGACATTCGTTTCTCGAATACAGTGCTTAATTTAATACAAAGTTAAGTTTACATATCTGAATTAATGACGTCATATCCAACAATTTGGGGGTGATAGAGAAAACCTTCACGCTGCCAAATCATATGGCACACGTGGGCTCATGCTGCCATATAACAGTCGCACTCACTGGAACACCGAAATCCTTTCACTTACAGCTCCACATACCACATATCGAATGCATGCTTGGCATCATTTGCAAATTTGATACACCCCTCGATCGAGAAACGAAACACGTGCTAGCCAACACAAGCGAGCACTATCAACTGAATTATTCGCAGCAGTTGGCCGCCAGGAGCGCTAGTTAGTCAGGGTGTTTTTACGTCGCAAGCAAATGGTATCAGTTTATTTACTTTGATTTGATTACGCTTAATATGTATTTATTCATCAATAAACAAATAATAAAATAACGATTTGCTTGCGAAGTCATAACACCCTGGCTCACTAGCGGTACCTGGCGGTAAGGTAATTAAAAAAGTCCGCTTTAAGTGTGAGCCAAAACAAGAAAGTTTTGTGTACCTAAGTATCTCTAAGGATCGCCTTAAAACAAGACGACTTCATCAATATTTGGTAAAAAGAGACGACGACATCGTCTTGGAACCCATATTAAAATACACTAAGGGTTCTTTCGATGCAAATGTCAAAACCAAACTCGAATTTCATTTTTATTAGACCTCTGTGGTTGTTTTGACTTCTATAATGCTTCATTTTTATGCAAATCCAACATCATCACTATCTCAACTCAAATATAATGTTAATGTGAAACATTCCCTTTAACAGTGAGGGGACTTTCGTTGTCTAATGGTTTTCCTACATTTAGTGGAGTATCAACAACTTATTAATTAGTACATTACATCGTCGGCGATTTGCGCAAATGAGAAAACAAACAAATTTAAAGATATTAATTATTAATGATACATAATTCACATTTACAGATTCACGATTTATTGCACTGTGCTGCAGACGAGAGCTAACGATGGCAATGATGAAACACGAGGCGGCTGTGACCTGGCACTGCCACGCGCGGAGCACTGACCGGACAAACCGGCTCTCTTCCCGACTCCTCCTTTTTGATAAATTTGTATAAATAAAAAACGGACCTCATGTTTTTTTTTGTATTTTTTAGTCCGAATGCTTTGTATGGATGGCTTCCCGAGGTCAGGAACCGCGCTAAGCAGAGCTTGTTGCGCAGGTCCTGACCTCACCACCCGATCGCGCAATTCCTGTTGGCCGGCAGAATTTAGAGACGAAAGTTGTACGTGCCCGACATACCTGGACACGGTCCGCCCCGCTCACTCACGTCACCTGGCCTCGAGTGCGACCGCTGCCACCGGCCGCAGGCCATCCCAGTCAAGAACAAATAGCGAGCGCCGAAGCGACTCGAACCCAGGCTGCCACTACCGGGATAGGTCAGAAGTCCATCGCTCTTCCACTGAGCTACAGGGCGGACTAAGCTCCATGGCTGGGGTGTTGGCCGTTTCAACCTCTGGCCAATGTAAACTCTGGCCCTTTTAAGCTCTGGCCAATACAAGCTCTGGACTTTTAAGCCTCTGGCCAATACAAGTTCTAACCCTTTCAACCTCTGGCCAATTCGAGTTTTGGCCTTTTGAAGCTTTGGCAAATACAAGCTCTGGCTTATATTAATTATCGCTGTTTTTTTCCTTCTTTTTTACCAATTGGTCTTTTCAGCCTCTGGCCAATATGAATCCTGGCGCCTTTTAAACTCAGAGCACTTATGAATTACATTAGCGATTAGCCTTTAGAAATATGGTCAACACAATCTCTGACTTGTATGCTTCTTGGAGCTTTTTGAACGTCCCCCGGCCAATCGCTGTCACGTGCACGTGCAAAATAGTTGACCTCTACACAATTTAATTCCGGGTTCCATAGGTCAAACGGTGACGCAGTCTCCATACTCGCAGGACACATGCGTTATGCAACGTGCAGGTCAGCGACCCCGAGCTGAGGGGTGCTAGCTGAATAGAGAGGGGGTGGGGGAGGGGGTGCAGCTTCGTGGACTTGCTGTCGTCTGCGCCCAATCTTAGCACGTGCTTTGATCGCGCCCAATATTACCAATGCCGTTGTACGGCATATTGGTGCACCGGCCAGCAAAACTTATGGAACCCGGTAGCAATCCAGGGATATCCCGATTTTAGTCTAGCGTTCTCCCAACGGATATATTTTGACTGTGAGCTTAGCCAAATCAAACGCCGCGGTTCCGTAAGTGTGGCATTCTGAGCATTACATTCACGGAATGTCGTTCTTACGCATTCACGGCATTTGGTAAGAACAGTGTTGTTTTACACCCATCTGACCGGACAGTGTTGTTTACACCCGTCTGACCGGACAGTGTTGTTAACACTCATCTGACCAGACTGGTTGTTTACAGCCGTCTGACCGGATAGTGTTGTTTTACACCCGTCTGACCGGACAGTGTTGTTTTACACCCGTCTGACCGGACAGTGTTGTTTTACACCCGTCTGACCGGTCAGTGTTGTTTTACAGCCGTCTGACCGGCTGACCATATTTCCGGCGTCTCTATGACCTTGGTGCTGCGGGGCAGCGATGGCACTGGCCGGCACCGATTGATCGTGACCGGGACTGGCTGGCGGGCCCGAGGGACCGGCCAGGTCGACGGCGTGACGGCACCGCTGGCCATCGGCATTCTATCGGCCGGTCCGCTGACCTGCTCCAGATAATTCCAACACGACACCAGTCACGCACAGCACAGCCGGCTGGCACAGCACAGCTAGCTGCGCCATGCTTTGTCTATTATCCGAGCGAAAAATAAACTGGCGTAAACGAAGGAAAAAACAAATCAAGTTCAGTTTATTTTGTATTTGCTTTTAGTCCTGAACATATTCATTTTATATTTCCAGCGTTAAGCTTCATCAGTAACCTGTAACATGTCCTCCCTATGCAACGCTCCGTAACACTGATTTCAACACTTCCCCGCCCCACTCTCAAGAATTATGGCATATGCAAGACAGACGACCCTTCGAATATAAATGGTCTCATACTTGCTACCAAACTCTCTACAATGTATTGCAATGTCACTCGATAGTCTACATAGTAATATATATTTCTGAACGATGCTTGGCAATGAGTCAATGACTGCCAGTCGAGTTGTTAACATTATTTGACACGACAAAGGTCGAGTGGCAAATTATTATTATTTTTTTTTTTTTTTTTTTTTTTTTTTTTTTTTTTCATCGGGTCCCAACTTGATGTCATTTCCCGGAGATAAGAGCCGGGGAGTGGGCGAGGAGGGCCTGGGTTGGACCCACCATGGGACCCTCCACTCGGAGGCAGGGATTGATCCGGGAGCCTAACCCCGGAACGGCACCCGGGATCGAACCCGGGGCCTGCTGCGTGGCAGTCCGAGGACATACCACGGAGCCACCGGCTCCCCCAATTATTTTTGACGCCGAGACTGGCAGTCATGACACAGCAAAGTTCAGAAAGGTATTGCGCATGCGCATACTGTTAATCAAAAATGGTTAATCACGAGCGTTCCAAACCACCATTTACCATTGTTGATGATGTTATGGAAGGCGTTGATGAGGTCAGTGACAAAGAAGATGGTCATGTCAAAGAGATGAAAATTGCAATGTAAACTGTCATCTGCCATTGTGTATACCTTGGGTTAAAAGTGTAATTTGATCTCAAGAGGATATACTAAATGAAAGAGCTTCTATCGTGCAGTAAACGATGATTCCTGCACTGATTTTCTGCACGGTAGAAGGGACATGTAATACGCAAACCCGAATAAGCGGTATGAGAAGCATTCCTCCTGCGTTTCTCGGTTTGCTGCTCGCTGAGTCTCTCACCACTGCCACCGCTGTTAAGATCCGTCTGCCACAGCCCGTCCTCACCCGGCCCCTCACCTCTGCCACGCTGTTAAGATCGTCTGCACAGGCCCGTCCTCACCCGCCCCTCACCTCTGCCACCGCTGTTAAGAATCCCGTCTGCCACAGCCCGTCCTCACCCGGCCCCTCACCTCTGCCACCGCTGTTAAGATCCGTCTGCCACAGCCCGTCCTCACCCGGCCCCTCACCTCTGCCGCCGCTGTTAAGATCCGTCTGCCACAGCCTGTCCAACGCGCTGCCCTGCAAACAATAACAGCATAGCTGTAACTTTCCACAGCAGACATACACAGAACACAATGCACACACGGAAACCGGTCCCTGCGTGCTCCGACCCCGAGGCTGCTTGTCTGGGGGCCAGTATTGACCTGAGAACACCGAGTATATGTATAGTGGCTGGGGCAGTGTTGATGGTGTCGCCAAGCTGGAGTCTGCAAAACAATTCAGTAGTGCTGTGTCGTTACAGCTCGACTGGAAAACAAGCCATCAATCGATGTGTGAGCATTCGATTGTTGTCTGATGTGGGGTTTTTGGGGGGCGCTAAAGCTCATTGAGGCTATCAAGCTTGTCTGATGTGAAAACACATGTATGCATGGTAACTCTTTACCCTCTATATTGTAGCGCACTTCACATCCATGCAAAGCAGTATTTGACAAGATGAGATCCTCCACAAAATATGGACTGTTGACTGTATGAACATAGACTATAGGATGCGGTGCGCTTCAGAAGCCCATACAATGCAGAAGCCAACCACCACCGGTGAAAGGCCTAGATGAAAGGCCTATATTTACCGGACAAAGAAACCTGCTGTTAAACAATATATAACAATCCTTAAACTTGGACTTAAGAAATAAACTAGCTTCAGATCAACTACAAATATTATTACATGGTACAGGTCTCAGCAGTGATAGTGGTCGGGAGGTGGCCCTCCAATTCCAAAATTTCGTACGTACTTCCAGCAGATTTGTTGACCTCTACTAAACTCCCATAACTAACTGCACCTTATGTATAGCCTCAACTGCAAGAAGACGTGACCTCCTCGGCAGGGCGCACTGGAGCTGGCTAATTGGACGAAGCTGGGCGGGCTGTGCCATGGCGGCGGTCGCAGTTAAACATTTGTTTTTGTTTTTGTTTACAGACAGGGTACCTTTGATTTAAGCTTTTGCTTTTGTACCATTCTGCTTTATTTGCACATATTACTTCATTTATGTTTAATAAAAATGCTGATGATAATGATGATGATGCTATCTAACTGAAATACGTACACATTACCTTCAACACATTTATTTTTTCGTGGGCATATCTGACTCAACAGAACAGTGATCCTTTGAGAAACACCTTCAGAACCACAAGTCACAGGGTAAATGCTCTCAAACCGCAAACTGGGCCTCTTCGGCCAGGTTTAGACCAGCCAATGGCTTTTCAGACAGCCCCAGGATCGTCTCAAGTCAGATAAGGGCCTTCCCAGGCTAAATGAGGTCCCTCTTGAAAAGGATGAGGGCCATCTCAGCTCAGACGGCACTCCTCTGAGACCAGACACAGACCCCCTTAGGCTGGCCGAGCGACTCTCTGAGACCGACCGGGCTTCCTCTGGTGGCGGCCCTGCCTCTGGTGGCATCCCCGCCTCTGGTGGCAGTCCTGCCTCTGGTGGCAGCCCCGCCTCTGGTGGCAGCCCCGCCTCTGGTGACAATCCTGCCTCTGATGGCAGCCCTGCCTCTGGTGGCAGGCCCGCCTCTGGTGGCAGCCCTGCCTCTGGTGGCAGTCCTGTCTCTGGTGGCAGTCCTGCCTCTGGTGGCAGTCCTGCCTCTGGTGGCAGTCCTGCCTCTGGTGGCAGCCCCGTCCTGGTACAATCTGCCTTGATGGCGCCCTGCCTCTGTGCAGCCCTGCCTCTTGGGTAGCCCTGCCCTGGTGGCAGCCTTATGGTGGCAGCTCTGCCTTCTGGTGGCAGCCCTGCTTGTGGCAGCCCTGCCATCTGGTGGCAGGCCCTGTCTCGTGGTGGCAGCCCTGCCTCTGGTGGCAGCCCTGCCTCTGGTGGCAGCCCTGCCTCTGGTGGCAGTCCTGTCTCTGGTGGCAGTCCTGTCTCTGGTGCAGCCTGCCTCTGTGCAGCCCTGCTCTGGTTGGCAGCCCGCTCTGGTGGCAGCCCTGCCTCTGGTGGCAGCCCTGCTTCTGGTGGCAGCCCTGCCTCTGGTGACAGTCCTGCCTCTGGTGACAGCCCTGCCTCTGTGCAGCCCTGCCTCTGTGGCAGCCCTGCCCTACTTGGCAGCCCTGCCTCTAGGTGGCAGCCCTGCCTCTTGTGGCAGCCTCTGGCAGCTCTGCCTCTGATGCAGCCCTGCCTCTGGTTGCGGGCCCTGCTCGTTTATGGTGGCAGTCCTGCCTCTGGTGGCAGCCCTGCCTCTGCGTGGCAGCCCTGCCTCTGGTGGATTGGCCCCGCCTCTGGTGGCAGCCTTGCTCTGATGCAGCCCCACCTCTGGGGGTGGCCCTACCTCTGGTAGCGCTACCCAGCTGAGAACACCATCGATCACCGTTGACAGGTGCCGGAGGCGATTGAGGTCAGCTGGGCTCAGCCGCTGTTGCTAGCCTATCGGCTTATCCGTCACGTTATTTGGCATTCCTGGTCTCGGTCTGACTAGGATTGAGGTCAAGAGATACCTGCCACCAGGACAGGAACACTGGAGTTCCTTTATGTTTTGAAGCCTGTTTCACTTTAAGCTCATACATAGGCAACGGTTTTCGCATGTCACGGAACGCACGCAATGTGTATGCACGAATCTCCTATTCAGTTGTGTGCACAAATGGTTGGCATTATTAGGATGGCATATAGCGATAAAAAGGCGAAAAATAAGATTCCTTGTTGAACTGCTTACACATCCAATCGACGGCATCCGAAAGATAAAGCGTAAACATTCCAAAATCATAAGTTCTTTCACGGAAACTCCTTTTTTTATTCACTCAATTGCATGACCGGAAGGAGGAAGATGAGGAATCTCACGGCTCTAAGTATTTGATAACGAAGAGAGATATATTGAAGCTGAATGACATTGTAATTAGTCTAAATGAAATTGAGATACATTTGTCTCATAGTAACTCAAACTTATTAAACTTAATCTCACCTACCAGAATGAAACTATCAGCCGTTCCGAAGAATACCATGTAAATCCAGTCGTCATAAGACAATGTGTGTAACGCCGCTATTGGTGGCTGTCAAAGGCATTGAAAGCGGGGGATGGGGGACGCGTTTCCCTCAAGCTGGTCTCCGGAGGCGTCCTTCAAACATGTTCGGATTTTAGCATTATGCCTATTGGCGTTGCATGGAAAGAATCGACTTCCAAATGCCTCCGTCCCCCGTTCCCCAACTGTCAAAAGGTGACAATGCACTTTGTGTCTGCGTTACCTTATCTATAAGAAAGGTGTCTGCAAGAAAAGTTGTCCTGTGCAAATGTAAATAATGGTCTGAAATAAAAACGTTTCTTGTACCTACACATGAAGCAACATTTTTACTTTGTAGGGTAGACCGTTTCAGGGCACACCCATTACAGTTTAGGTGAGCTACGCTGCTGTGATTGGGTGAAATTGGATACATAACGCCACTAACTTCGCGTCGAACTTCCTATGGGAAATGCATGAAAATTTACAATTAAGTTTTATAGCTTGCCACAAAAGAATATGCAATTAATTCTTATTTTGATACAAATGCGCGTTAAACCACTGGCAAAGTAATATACTGATAAAATCGAGATAAATACAGTGATGCAGATTGACCCCGAGGCAATAGCACCCTGCCTTTGGGAAAAATGTTTGCTGTGCATTTCTGGTTGTGATTCATCACCCCTTTCATAATTAAATAATTTAACACATGCACATTGTTTTGTGACGATTAAAAGACTTGTAGACAATCAGGAAAGAATCATGAATTAAATTTTATTTTTGTTTGTGAACGAAATCAATTTTTGAAATAATGTCACAAATCTCCTAAATCTGCTTGGAAGAGGGATTTGGAGCTCCATGGCTCTCGTTCTGATCCCGATAGAGCCTCAAAACAAACACGAGTATGTCAGACACAATGCAAATATTACAACAATGCCTAATTGTGGGACCTTAGGTCACCGAGACAGCCTCCAGGTAAGGTCAATGACCTCAGGTTATTTTAAGTTCACTATTCTTGCATGTTGGCGTTATGTTGCACAAAACTCATGGCAGGAGATGCCACCCCAAAGTGTGATAGTGCTCCCAAAATAATGATTAGTGCATGACCGGAGACTGTTTTCCTATTGACCATGTGCTTAATTTTACCGGTGTGTTACATACTAGTGTGTTACTTTAAACTGAGCGCAAGTACATATTTCGCAAAAATGATATGCACTGCAAAGCCAATGTCATTGACATTTACATGGTCATTTACAATGCAGGGTAGATGACCCTGCATTCAAGGCCCCCTGCATTGAACTATGGAAAAATATGTACTGCGTTCTAAACAGCCAGTCTTCGGCCATGCACTTAATTGTTTATGCACTCGTGACATTAAAGATTCAGTTTAATAACTCACCTTCGGCTCTTTCATAAACTGAATCGTTAATGTCACTCATGCATAAAACTAAATAAATATATAGCTGATACGAGAACTTAATTGCCATATGTCACAAGATATTTGAATTATGACGTCATAGGTCACAGAGGTCAAACTACAAATCAGCAGAAATGTCAAGATATTTGTACTTGCCCATATTTATACTTAGCCACAACAAACATGTTTGGCTTAAGAACAAATGCATCTAACCAGTAAAACTTTGGAAGTCAAACTCCCTGCTCCATGTTCTGAACACCGCTGACATTGTCATAGATTTGTCACGATTTTTTCGCTCTACTACAATTATGTTATAGTGACTATCTAATGTTGACTATAAGCGAATTTTTTCTATATTGAAATAACGATATTCTTCATAACTATGTTTTTCTATAGAAAAACAGCTTGAGCCGTTCCCCTGGAATTGTTTTTCGCTTCGTGTTGGAGATCTGTGAAAGTTGATGCTATGGAAAACGAATCGATAAATTTCCCAAAATTTTCAGCATGTAGCTCACGGGGATGATGGTAGGGTCCGCTAGTGTGGGGAAAATTCCAGCACGCGCAGCAGGCACGTGCAATTTCCCCATAGGCTTATAATGGGGCAAACAAAGATGGTCTCTAGCGCAAAAATGAATCGATAAATTGTATCTTAATTTGCTATTGGTAGATACACTAATGCCGGTGAGGGGCCCTATCCTGGGTCAATTCGAATTCACGAGCCACGTGACCTTGAAGTTTCCCTCATGGGGAAACTTCAAGGTCACGTGGGGAAATTTCAGGTGCATGCATGCACCTGAAATTTTACATTGGCCAGCTTTGGCAGCCCTGCAGTGGCAATGGTGCATTGCAGTTCGCCGAAACGGGTACCAGCAGCTCCACAAGAGTCAGTGGGACGGGACCAGACGCGCACGTGCTGGAATTCCATTCATACAAGGGCGTGGGGTTCGAGTCCCACTCAGGGAACAGCAATTTGATGTTTTATATATTTTACTTTAGCGCCATTATCTCAATGCCGCTTGTCAATGCCAATGCCAAACTATGCAGCCATACTAAGTCGATAACGAATTATTGATTGGTATCGACATCGTTATCGAGTTCGATATTGTTATTGATTTTCATCGACATAGCATATAGTTGAAGGATCATAACTTGTCACAATATCGGAGCTAAATGATGCACAGATACTTTGTTAAATGATAGACTATATCGATACACTCATACAACGGTCGTAGGTTCAAATCTCGGTCAGAAAACTGTTTTTCATAATAAAACAACACGCATTTCATGTTTTTATCTACGTTTGATGTGCCAAATTCAGCTGTGGACACGTCAAACTGTGCTTGGGTCTTACCATTAACACATACAGGGTTCTTTGGTTCAAATTCCTGTCAGGAATATTTAGTATACACGCATTTTAGAGGTGCCACTTTTCTACCCACCAGATGCGGGTAGTTACTACCCACGTGGGTAGTTGCAGGTAGCAGAAGCAATCATTTGGATGAAGTGGGTAGTTGGCGGGTAGCAAAATTCCCATAAATGGAAAACATATAAAATATAAGGATTTTTATGGGAATCGGGATGCTTGAACAAATATAGACACCTCAGTTAGTGAGCAGAGATCAACACAAATCAGTTCAACAGTGACAACGAGTTATTCAATGGCAGATATAATTATGGAAAATTGTATTTGTGGGTACTTGCGGGTAGCTGGCAGCCTATATAGTCATGTGGGTAGTGGTGGGTAGTTGAAGGGGTTTGCGGGTCAGGGTCGGGTAGCTACAACCCAGAAAAGTGACACCTCTAACGCATTTTCACGTTTTTGTCTACTTTTTCTACGTTTTCAGTAACAGTGCCAGCTATGATTACATACTTTTGTGTTGGATCACATAAATCACTTATAAAAAGGTGAAGGGTTCGATTATCAGTCAGAAACTGTCAGAAAACACGCATTTTTATGTTTTTTGTCGACGTTTTCTGTGCCAGTCCCGGCTATAGCCACGTGAGACGGTGTTTTTTTTTCTCATAACACTCACTCATGCAAGGGTCCTGGGCTCGAGTCCTAGTCACACAGAAATTTATCTTGAAATTGTAAGGTCAAAGGGCCAGCTCACACCTCCAGAATTTCTGAAGGGTGCGCATTACAAGGACCAGTATTCTGGCCCATACTACGCGAAATACCGGCGTTGGCGGTAGTTGGAGTTTGCAGGCAGCGTTCGCGGGCAGCGTTTGAAGGTGGCGTTTACGGGCGGTGTTGGCGGTATTTGGTTTTGGCGGGCGGTATTCGCGTTTTTGTGATGTTGCTTTTTTGTTTGTGTTCGTTAGGGGGTGAAAATGACCCCCCTCTAAATCGAAAACTAAAAGGAATGAAAGAAGCGGAAAAAAGCGTTCGAAAGCTCTCGACATGGACATTCGAAGTTACAAAGAGCATTTTTGGCTCAGGTCAATATTGAGGTCACCAGAGATCTTCAAAGATCAAATTTCGCAGTTTTTAGACTTCGCTTTGAACAGCCCACATATATCTCGTGAACTATTATAGTTAGGAACAAACGGAAAAATGCAATCGACAGCTTATCAAAAATACAATTCAAGGTGTCCTCAAAATTGAGCTAAGATCAATAGTTTAGGCTCCAAAGGTCATTCAAGGTAAAAAATGCAGTTTTTTTGAAAACTTGTTTTCCTTAATAGCTTTTTATCTAAACAGGTTATCAGATGATTTTAACACCATCGTGTTTCTCTCGTGAAGGCGCTTTGAAACATTAACTTTGTGACCTAGTGAGGTCAATTAAAAAAAAATGACCTCAGGTCATGGTCATTTGGTGACTCAGGTAGGTCATGCTGCATATGGAGCGACGCGGCCAGACGAGTCGAACACAGTGGTGTCAACCGCTTGTCTCTATCTCTTTTCTATCAAGAGTTATTAGCAAATCATTGCTGATGACCTCTGATGACCTCAGATGACCTCAGATGACCTTGTATAGATCACTGAGCAACAGTTGTACCTTGACCATCCAGAATGATCCACAGTAACACGATTTTGAAAGAATTAGCCTGATCCAATGCATATTTTCTTAATAGGAAGCATTTCTTTATTTTCCCGTTCACTTATAATGGGGAGGTCAGGAAACTGACCTGACCTTAGGCAACCAATGAAAAAATCCGAGATTCACCAATTGTAGGTACTTATGATCTTATGAAATCCTGCAAGTTTCAAATCTTTTGGACAAGAACTGTGACTTTGGCACGATCACAAACATTTTGGAAGGCAAGGTCACCTGAAGTGACCTGGTGAGCTGACCTGATATGATCTGAAGTCAAGTTTTTGACAAAGTGTGGGCAATTCATGTTTGAACAGCTATACAAAATTTGGCGGTGCTGTGCGCCGCCGTTTTCCCGCTTTTCCGGAAAAACCTCAGGGAGGGTGTCAAAATGACCCCCACCAGGGCGAGAGTTAAGTAACTAAGCTGTTCCTGGCACCAACTACCTATTCAGTCGTCACACAACACGGCGATACTGTCATGGCTCACTGTCATCTCCTCTCGGTAACAATAGGGCACACAAATGCGAACCGGCCGATTCTTCACAAACACTGGCGGATCCAGGGGGCATCAAGGGCAAATGCTCCCCTGCAAGAATCTGAGGGGTCATTCAATACAAGTATTGCCTCTCCGTGCGTTCCCTGCTGAACGTGAAAAAAAAACAATGATCTTAGAAGAAAACTGGGAAAGTTAAAAACCAAATCAGAAAAGAAAACAATTATGGTAAAAAAGCATTAGCAGCAGCAACATCCTCTTATTCACAGTAAAAATAAAATAAAAAATGCAGCTCTGCGGCCTAACACAGTTTTCTTAAATTGAGTGTGCCTACTCACATTGGTCATGTGGAGTTGTTGACACTAGTCCGTAGAACAGATTTTTATGAATTTAGCCATGTACTATTTCCCCAAATTCATTATAGTTGCTGATATATTCCCAATTCGGCAAGATCATTCCGGTGGAACAAAATTAGCAATATTTACCAGAGAGCTTTCGACTAGAAATTAAAACGTTAGCATAAATTGTTAGCGTTGGCCAATAGAAAATAACTCGTGAACACTGATGGCAGCTGCCGAACAGAGCTTCGATAACTATAAACAAACCCATTCATTGTTCGTATGGGTTTGTTTATTGTATTTGGTGCGCCGTTGTAGGTAACATCTCCGTTACTCTGTTTATAGTGGCGACCGTTTATGAGTTTTGAAACAAAACAAATGCAAAACAGAATATAAGTAAAAATTCAACTAAAGGGGCTCCAGACGTGAGTTTTATCGTAACCAATGATCAAACCAATAGCTTCTTACCGTAATAAAAATATATTTGGCATTTCAAAAGACTAGGCACACTCCATTTAATTTCTTATACTCATAAGGAAAGTGGATAAATGAACTTCATGTAGTGCCTGACAAAGGCTCTCCTTGATGGTAATTTCTGACAACATGGCCCACTCCCTTCATAACACATAATAACTTTCAAGCAGGCTACATGTTAGGCTAGCTAGCCTGCCGAGCTCCGAAAAAGGCGACGCAAACGCAAGAACGCGGACATTGGCACCCGAAAGCTGCTGCAGCGGTGCCCAGCTTTCTGGACCGAAGAGCTAATAGTGGGGACCAGACCACGACCATCTCCCCAAGTCATCTCCCGCCAGGCTCCCCCAGATCCACAGAGACCATTTATGTGCGGAAAAGTATTTCGGCCTCAGTCTTGCTGCTTTCAAGCCACTTGCACTATTACCAGCTGATTATTACAGTTTGGAACATATGTATAGGTACATACATTTATTATTATGATATTTACTATTGAGTGCTGACTACCATCGGTCATCGTGATTTACAACCCGAGGCTAATGTGTATACAAACTATTTTCATTTAAATATTTATCATCATACCGAACGTACAACCAGGAAAAGGATTACCTGAGGCTTGTATCATGCTTGACTTGTATCGTGCTTGAGATTCCTTGCATCGTGTTAGACACGCTCTTTTGTTCTGAGGCTCCAGCTGTGGGCACTATGTAGAACGGGGGCTATGGGGCTCCCGTTCTACATAGTGCCCCGTCCCCCATTTCAAGCAGATTTAGGGGATTTTGACATTAGTTCAAAAATTGATTTTGTACACATTTTATACAAACTGTAAATTTATTTCCTAATCCATGTTTCCGCAACCGTAAGTCACAAAAATGTTACCCGCCCGATTCTCGAAAATGTATTGGGTGAAAATCGACATACCCTAACCTTCATAGTTCATTGTCCTCACAGAACATTGTGTTGCCCATACGCTGCTCGGTACCTTTACAGCCAAAGCACCCACATAGTCCTCACAGAACTATGTGTAATACATCGGCCAGTACAGTTCTCCCAATAGCTCACTGCTGACGTGTAGCGTATGGTTCCCACAGCCGGGAGCAATCCCGCCTAACTGCTGCATCTGCTGCCTATAGTGCCGGCTCTCCCGGCTACCCACCTGGCGGCGGCCGTTGGCGATGACCAGCTCATGACTGCGGGAGTGCCGAGACGGGGACGAGTCGGAGAGGAGCAGCTCCGAGTGCTGCACCTCGGACAGGCAAACCTGGTGGGTGTGCTGCACCTCGGACAGGGTCATCTGGTGGGTGTGCTGCACCTCTGACACGGTCACCTGATGGGCGCGCTGCACACCCAGCCCCGCGCACGCCGGCTGCCCCTCCTGGGGGCTCAGCGCCGGGTGCGAACGGAACCGGCGCATCAGCATCGAGGTGGGCCGCACGTTCAGCATGGGCAGCCTGACGTGCGGCAGGCGGGGCGCTGCGTCGCGGCCGTCCGGCGGCTCCGAGTCCGAGCTGAGGGAGAGCGTGGTGCGCCGCCGGCGGCCGTCCGCCTCCTGTCCGAGCATCGCAGACCGGTAGCCACAGAGCATCGTCCTCCAGCGGACGGCGGCCCCACCAGCCAGCGGCGGCGGCGGCGGCGGAGGAGGCGGCGATGGTGTGGCGCAGCAGCGGCTCTGGTGGCCAGACGAGGCCGGCTCGGCGCCACTGACGGGCGGTAGCCGGGTCACCTTGCGAGGCGGCGCCGCCAGCGAGGCAGGCAGGCGTCACGCCGCTGGCCACCGTCACCCAGGCAGGCGTCACGCCGACAGGCGAGCAGATCGATCAAAAAGCCGGGTTGGAGCACCCACAGGAAACGATCGGAACAAAACTGCGATCAGATTGATGATAGGCTACATATGCAGAACAACCACTATGCAACGTCTCCACAGGCCTCAAAATCCTCCGTTTAGGGCGAACCGCACCGCTCAGCACCGGTTTCTTCCACTGTTATCCTCACACCGGACGCGTTCCAAAGCCTGTTCGGCATCTCCTGATCACTGCACGATGCCGACCACACCGACTGAACCCTGCTGTCCTCGGCCGCGCAGTCTGGAGCCTCGCGCACCTGGCCGAGAATGGCAGGGCTGAGTCCGGTCCGCCACCACCGCCGCCGCCCGACCGACCGTATTGATCGGCTGCAGTCGTCACCGTCGGCGTCGGCGCTGGCCACTGCATACCGACACTCCTGACCGTGACGCGGTCACCAGTCACTACCAAGGCCATTCACCGTGCCACCCCGCTCCATGAGCCATATACACAAACCTCTCCCGGGGGGCAGACACCAGGCAGACACAGGTGGATGGTCAGATGCTCAGGAAGCAGATATAGGTGGGATGGTCAGACGACTCGGGAGGCAGATAGAGGTGGGAGGTCAGATGCTCAGGAAGCAGATAGAGGTGGGATGGTCAGATGACTCGGGAAGCAGATAGAGGTGGGGTGGTCAAAAGATGAGACACCAGGCAGACACAGGGCAGACATCAGGCAGACACAGCAGACACAGCGGCAGACACCCAGGCAAGACACAGCAGACACAGGCAGACACAGGCAGACACAGGCAGACACAGGCAGACACAGGCAGACACAGGCAGACAAACACATTGTGCCATTGAGCCCGTTTCACTGTCAGTGCCGCCGGTCATGGGACACAGCGAAGTGAAGAGTTGGTTAACTCGTTTTACAATCACTCAGATCAGAGGTTGTGATAGGCAAGTGGTAACAGTTGATGCTGGAACCTTCACACCAACGCTTCTCCTCGTCATATTGAGAAAGTCAAATATTCTTGTAAGCGGTGCTATGGTATGTGATAGTACATGCATTGTGTTTCACCATTGCATTGTGTAGGGGATACCGGGCACGTTCTGTCACTTTTGTGTTAATTGGCCGTGGCGGGCACACTTTTAAGAGTTGGTGATTAATACTTTCTAATACTGTTATATACATCAATAGCTTCAAATCGTTTTTAGGAGTTCAAGTGGTATCTCAGTTTGTTTCGACACAGTGTCATAATGTGTCGATGACTTCATTTGCAGAACCTGCCCCAGATACGGGGCGCGTTCTGTCACCTATGGGGCACATCGTCACCTATGGGGGCACTTTCTGTTATCGCCGAACGTCGTCGTGCGTCCGCAGGGGAGAGAGGGTTTTATTCATCACCTGTCATCATCAATAGTGTAGAAAATGACGGCCATATACGATCCCAACACTGCATTTTTGCGTTTTTCTTGGTTATTCATGCACAAATCAGGGCAATATTTTAACATGTTAACTGGGGTGGGGGGATTTCCACAGCAATGCCTTAAAATCTCCTCCCCCCAGTGGACGCAAAGATCCACCGCAGTCAACGGTAAGAAAAACGCGTTGAGCTGTCTCCACGGGCCCAGTGATAGAATCTTTTGCAATAAGGCCCCGACGCCCCCCCCCCAATCAAACGACTCTGCGCTGACGACCCGAAGCCATCCTTCCCCCAGGTTAACAACTATTTGCTAACGAAACGTAGCTGAACTTTTGCCCTCCAAACTCGAAGCCTAGATCCGCAGTTAGAAATCCTCCCCCCCCCAAGTGAAAATGTATTCATGAATCATTATCATGATTCATGAATCATGGAATCATGAACAGATTCAGTGACAGATCCTGACCCAGGTTAGGTGACAGAACCTGCCCCACTCGACATAGGTCACACTTTTTCGTTGTTTACTGAAAACTTGGGAGAATGGGGCAGAATAACGCTCAGCACAATGTTCTGGACATTCGTGTCGCCCCATGACAACATTCAAAGATACTATGCAATTCTTTGAATGGCCACAAACCAAAATTGTGTTCACTTATAAAAAGTTTGGATTTCTGTTGAAAAACAAACTTTCAAAATTTGGATCAATGCGGTCGCAGGCATGTTGTTGTTTTGATAGTACCAGGCCACTGCAAGCACAGATACATATATGTTACGAAACAACAATATACCTGCGGTGGATAGTTCACGAGGAAACCCCGCTGACAGAACGTGCCCCGTTCTCCCCTACTGTGTATATTGGTGCCAGAAAGATATATTTTCAACGTCTTTTCGTTTGTAAAATGACTATTGTCCGTAGGTCACCCTGCGATGCCACTGGCATTGCCATTTTTAAGCTGTGTGACCTTCCTGTTGATTGACCTGCTTGTGTCGTGCCTCCGTGGTGGAAGGAAGGTTTCTAGGAGCCGTCAGATGGCTCTCTGTGACGCCATTTTGTGCGGTCCCGCTGATGGTGTGTGTCTACCTGCCTGTCGCCTGGGGCTGCTCATATTACCGACCAGTGATCATAGCTCGCCGTCACTGACAGAGCTGCGTGTCTCCGCTCCTCATAACTGGTGTCTTGTTCTCGATGACAGGAGGTGGAGAATCTGCGTGGTCAGCTGCAGAAGACGACACTGCCTGTCAAGACGATCCACACTGGTGTGCTCGTCAAAACTGCCCAGACGAGCGAACCTAAGAAAACAACCGTGGAAACTGCTGAGGCGATAGATCCTACCAAAACAGCTGAAACACTGCCAATGAAGACGGGTGGAACAGAGGAGTCTGAGAAAACGAGCCAGCCTGAGCCCGAGAGGAAGGTGCAGACGAGTGTTCCTGTACAGACGACTAAGACGACCGTGCTGCCTGTACAGACGACTAAGACGGCCGTGCTGCCTGTACAGACGACTAAGACGGCCGTGCTGCCTGTTAAGACGGCCGTGCTGCCTGTGGAGACACCGATACGATCTCCGATGAAACGTCCAAAAGTCTGTGCCCTAAGGAAGTTTAAAAAAGCTGGGAAACGACTATCGTAAAAAATCAAGAAGCGTCTGAGACGGCACCCGACTGAGACAAGCAAGCCCTCCCGCGGCACCGAAACTAAGGAGGAGGAGGAGGGAGTTCAGACATCTGCGTCACCATCTCCCTGAGCAACGACACAAAGTTGACTGAGGCAGCTACCCCGAGGAAGCTGAGCCCGACGTCCGTGCCCCTGTGCAGACACCGCAGACACCAGAGGCTACCACGGTCCAGTTGTCACTGCTGGCCACACCTACCGTGAGTAGATCTCCCTTTAATTTATGTATGTGACCTTTCCGTTTCCATATATTGCTCCGTTCATCTCTGCCCTATAATTGTATCGTCTCAATCTGCCTCGCACGCTTAACAGCTGTCGGTGGAAGACCTGACATAAAATGAACGTCCCCGTCTTGAGCAAAAAAGGCGGATCCAAAACGGGTAGTTTGGGTGGCCGAAAACCCCAAAAGTCAAACACACTTCTGAAAACTAATGGGATTTTTCTTACTTATGGGTAGCTGATTTATATTAAACTTCCCTTAGTAAAAGCGCTTAGATTGTATTTTAATTTTCATGATGAAATGTGTCAATATTGCGCCGATTTCAGGTGGTTTTGGGGATCATTTACCTCCCCCCCACTCCTGAATCCGCCAGTGTCTTGAGCTGGACTAACTCCATCCTTGCAGGGGTAAATCAATTTTGGTAGTCACCTTTGTTTTAGCCTGCCTTTTGGAAGATACATGGCATACCTGTCCTTTATGTCTCCTTTCAGCGCTCCTCTTGTTTACAACAGCATATTGCTAAATGTAATGGAAATTTGTCATCGAAGTTATGTTTTTGAAAGTCACTTTCATGATTGTTATTACTAATCATGGATGATGATCGATTTTTACGACAATGCAAGCAAATTCAATGCATCACTAACTACCGTTTTTCTGCGAATGCAGGGCATTGTCCGGATTTTAAGGCACTGTCATGCAGGCACTCATCGAAAATCCGGGGAATTTATTCATGAATTCCGATGAATAATGGAGATAGTGGTGTTGACGTGTCTGCTATGACTGACAGTTCTGTTGACACTATCTCCTGTCCTGGCTGGTAGTCACTGACAGTTCTGTTGACACTATCTCCTGTCCTGGCCGGTGGTCACTGGCAGTTCTGTTGACACTATTTCCTGTCCTGGCCGGTGGTCACTGACAGTTCTGTTGACACTATCTCCAGTCCTGGCCGGTGGTCACTGACGGTTCTGTTGACACTATCTCCTGTCCTGGCTGGTAGTCACTGACAGTTCTGTTGACACTATCTCCTGCCCGGCTGGCGTTTAGTCACTGACAGTTTTCCTGTTTGACACTAATCTACTGTCCTGGGCTTGGTAGTCACTGGACAGTTCTTGACCACTATCCCTGTCCTGGTTGGTACGTTACTACGTTCTGTTGACACTGATCTCCTGTCCTGGCTGGGGTCACTGACAGTTCTGTTGAGACTATCTCCTGTCCTGGCTGGTAGTCACTGACATTCTGTTGACACTATCTCCTGTCCTGGCTGTAGTCACTGGTTTGTGACACTATCTCCTGTCCTGCTGGTTAGTGCACTGACAGTTTCTTTACACAATCCTGTCCTGGACGGTGTCACTACGGTTCTGTTGACACTATCTTTCCTGTTCCGGCTGGGTGTCACTCCAGTTCTGTTGACACTATTCTCCTGTCCCTGGCCTGGTAGTCACTGACAGTTCTGTGACACTATCTCCTGTCCTGCTGGTAGTCACTGACAGTTCTGTTGACACTATCTCCTGTCCTGGCTGGTAGTCACTGACAGTTCTGTTGACACTAACTCCTGTCCTGGCCGGTGGTCACTGACGGTTCTGTTGACACTATCTCCTGTCCTGGCTGGTGGTCACTGGTTGCATTGTTTTGACACTACTCCTGTCCTGTGGTAGTCACTGACAGTTCTGTTGACACAAACTCCTGTCTGGCTGGTAGATCACTGACAGTTCTGTTGACACTATCTTCCTCGTCCTGGCTGTAGTCACTGACAGTTCTGTTGACACTAACTCCTGTCCGGCCGGTGTCACTGACGGTTCTGTTGACACTATCTCCTGTCCTGGCTGGTATTCACTGACAGTTCTGTTGACACTATCTCCTGTCCTGGCTGGTGGTCACTAACAGTTCTGTTGACACTATCTCCTGTCCTGGCTGGTAGGTCACTGACAGTTCTGTTGATACTATCTCCTGTCCTGGCTGATGGTCACTGACAGTTCTGTTGACACTATCTCCTGTCCTGGCTGGTAGTCACTGACAGTTCTGTTGACACTATTATCCTGTCCTGGCCGGTGGTCACTGACGGTTCTGTTGACACTATCTCCTGTCTTGGCTGGTAGTCACTGACAGTTCTGTTAACACTTTCTCCTGTCCTGGCTGGTGGTCACTGACAGTTCTGTTGACACTATCTCCTGTCCTGGCCGGTGGTCACTGGTTGTTGTTGACACTATCTCCTGTCCTGGCTGGTAGTCACTGACAGTCACCGATGAAATATTGATGTGCAGGAAGGTATTGAAAGTTTCAGGTTGATATCTTGAATCGTTTGTGAGTTATCGCCAATAAACGGCAGGGGGCAATATTTCCCCCCCCCCCGGTCAAGCGCGGGTTAAGAAGCATATCCACAGGTGTTACTTGTTGACAGTTGTGGTTTCTGCAGAGATTGTGACCTCCATTGACCTTTTCAGAGATCAACCGAGGTCACTGTCCTCAAATGACCTCAGATGATTTGTTTTTGCTTCTGTCCGTTTCTAGGACAATTTGTGACGTTGATTTCACATTTTGGCTCCATTTTACATACATATGTTCCACTGGGGTCATATTCTTGCAAAGGTCAACCAAGGTCAATGACCTTAGATGACCTGACATGACCTTTTTGTAATTTGACAGTTTTTAGATCCTTTTGTGACGCTGATTTCAAATTTGGCGTCTATTTAGCATACTACGATGTTTATATACAATTTTAGCTCGATTAGTAACTATTTCTTTACACATTTACGATTTTAGGAATTTTGGTCATTGGCATGACCTAAGAGGTCATCTTATGACTCAGGACCTTTAAATTGGACGTCAATGGCTTCCTCTCGTCATAATCAGCACGCTGTTTTTTATCGAAGCTCTAGCTCAATAAGGGCCAAACAAACGCCAGGGGGTCGTATCACCTTCTCCCCTTACACGGTTACCTACAGAGTGTCAGTGATCGACCCTCCCTCATCCCTGGGCGAGGGTTAAAGGGACTGTCCCACCTTAACATAAGATTTGAGTTGAGATAGCCATTTTGCGTGGTTGGCATTGAAATTATGTATGGTATAAGTTAAAACAACCACTGAGTCGAATCACAGAGAAATTCGAGTTTGATTTTGCAATCTTGTAAAAGCATCGCCAGCCCCCCAAGTAATTTGAATGGTGACCGTGAGCCGATTCGTAGTCTCTCTTTGCTAAAATGTTATTACAGTCGGACTTTGTTTTCCTTTGGCAATACATGTAGCCATCACTAGTCCTACTTATAACAGCGTGAAGGTTTTCTTTTTTTCCGAAAAATTCCTTCATATGACGTCATCAGCCCAAAATATTAAAACTGATTTTCTTATGAAATTGAAACACTTCGTGAGAAACAAATTTCATTATCGTGTTCGCAGCATTCACTTTCATATTTGACACCACAAACGCGTACATTGACACATTTTTTGGATGGACAGTCCTTTACGCCAGCCAATAAGACGCATCTGTTTATCATCAGATTTGGGTGCCACGTTCTTTTGATCTATGATAAAAGAAACTATGTCCTTTAAACACGGATTCCGATGTTCACAACTTTTTGTCTACCATTTTTCATTTAGTTTGATTTGTTTACTTGCGATAGCCCGGGCGAGGGTCAGGGTGGCCGGCCGGGTGCACGGGAGAACTGGGGACGGGGGATGCACCGTCGGCTGATCTGTAACCAGACATTCTCCGGGAGAGGGGGGGGGGGTAAAGGAGCGTGTTGTGTGCCGACTCTGCTGATCGCGCAGAATGACGTCAGGGAGTGGTCTGGGAGGACCAAACAACGGCGCCTTCACTTCCTATCACCGGCCACCGACCACCGGCCACCGACCACCGGCCACCGGCCACCGGCCACCGGCCACCGGCCACCGATCACTGATCACTGATCACCCCCTGACCGTCCGCCGGTACCGACTGAGGCTGGCTAGTGCTGATCACTGATCACTGATCACCATAGGTGGGCACCGGTCCGTTACTCCGTTACTTGTGTCCTATGCCTATTTGTTTCTCTTTACGCCCGGGTTTGTTCGCCATAGCTCAGTTGGGGACACTGTAGGGAAATGCTCCAAAAATAGAGCGCTCTAATTTTAGAGTTTGATGCATCGTAAGCGGTCGCGAAAAAGTGCCTTTTTTAAGCGGCTGTTGCGTAGCACTGCGACCACTTGACGACCAATGTATGGCATATATGACGAGAACATACTTTAAACTTTGTTTATAGTTTGTTCACGTTAAATTTATGAATATACCACTGGCAGGAAACAGTCTAGATCCCTGTTGTATTTTTGGATTACCTGCCGTTGCCTGTGCTGGAAGCGCTTCTAAAAATAGAGCGGTAACGTGTTGTGGAAAAATATAGTTGTTCATAAATTCATTTTGAAAAAAAAAATCCAGATCCTTTTGTAAGCAGGGGCGTAGGAACCTTCATTTTGACAGTGGGGGGGCGGGCAAAAAAAAAAAAAAAAAAAAAAAAAAAAAAAAAAAAAAAAAAAAAAAAAACAAAAAAAAAAATAATCAAAAAAAAAAAAATAAAAAAGAAAAAAAAAATAACAAAAAAAAAAAAACAATAAAAAAAAAAAAAAAAAAGACAAAAAAAAATAAAAAAAAAAAAAAAAAAAAAAAAGAAAAAAAAAAACAAAACAAAAAAAACAAAAAAAAAAAACAAAAAAAAAAAATAAAAAAAAAAAAAAGAATAATAAAAAAAAAAAAAAAAAAAAAACAAAAAAAAAAAAAAAAAACCAAAAAAAAAAAAAAAAAAAAAAAAAAAAAAAAAAAAAAACAAAAAAAAAAAAAAAAAAAAAAAATAAAAAAAAAAAAAGAAAAAAAAAAAAAAAGGCATTTGAAGGTCAGTTCTTTCCATTGCACGTCACATAAGGCGTAATTTAAAAATTCTGAAAAATGTTGGTGGCAGCTCTTTCCCCCTGTCCCCGGCTCCTACACCTAGGTTTGTAGGTAAATGTACCAAATGTTTTTCTTGAAAAAAAATTAAACTTTAAATTAGAGGACCAAACTTTACAGGTCAAGCTTAATTAAAATGGTTGTTGTGTGTGAGGAAATGGATGACATGGCCATATGATTAAAAAAGTAAGAAAAAATGATTACTTACACATGTTCAAAAATTTTATTTTTTGAAAAAATACTCCTCATATGCGAACAAGCTTTCGGCGCTAAGCCATTCATCAAGAGTTTTAACATTTGTTGTTACGAAACATGCACACTCCGATCAATCTCACTGTCATCGGTGGTGAAGATCTCTAATAAATATATACATATTATCATACTTCAGTTAAGCGTCAAGAATGAAAAAATATAGGACATTCTCCACATTAAAATCAAATCACTCACACACGGAGCCCCAAGGTGCACTGCAAACATCCCCGCCAGGCTCGCGAGAATACATGCAAAAGTAGTTCCCACTAACGAGCGCTGACTAAGGCAAACACAAAACAAATGGAAGGCTCCGAAACCCGAAAAACCCAAATCCCGAGGAGAAAGTCTCCATAAACAAAGAAGATTAACGCTTAAACTTTCACTCCACATTATTCCGTCATATTTCATACAGGTAGCACACTTGCATATACGACACAGCATTATTGACAGTAAACAGCTTGTCACAGACACAGTCACACTCTTCACAAAGTCAAAATGCTGACAAATGACACGGCATGTCAGAACCAGCTATCCGTGGACAAGAGGCCATGAGCTTTTCATTGTGTCAAAGTTGGTTTAAGTTTCTTTTCTGAATGGACTCTGCTATTTTAAGTTTCTGCATGTCACGTCTGAAGTAAGTATCGTAATGTTAAAGCTATAATTTATTTTTGAGTCTGAAGCATCAAAGTGGAAGTCAGCGATGTGTTCCCCGAGAGGCGTGTCTGTTTTTTGTTTTCGAGCGTCACTAAGGTGTTTGTTAAACCTGTAACGTATCGGACGAGAGCTTTCACCTATGTAAAGCTCGTTACGCAAATTACTTTTACATATGTTGCATGCTATTTTGTAGACAACATTTTTACTAGTGCATTTCCCCTTCAGACCACTCTCACATGTGTGACAATGCCTCTGCCCAGCTGGACACGGGGGCTTAGAGAGGGCTGAGGTGATCAGCTTACTGCCCAATGTCAGTCCACTAGTCCACGCTACACGGAGTATATTTTTCAAAAAATAAATAATTTTGACATGTGTAAGATCATTTTTTCTTACTTTTAATTAAGATTGTTGAATATAAATTTGTACATGATTTTTCACAAATTTGAAATTCAAGTTACATTTTCTATGTGCATCTGGGTTTGCTAAGGCTTTTACAGGAAAAAAAGCATGATCGTTGCTCGTTTTTGCATCTTGTATTGCTTTCTTGCCTTCTGACATTTTGCTACAATTTATTGCAAGAGATTTTGGTAAAAAGTGTTTATAAAGATGCTATAATTTTAGAGCTTTAACATGGATGTCTATGGCAGGCTCTGAAGTCATCGGCGCTATTTTTAGAGCGCTCTATTTTTGGAGCATTTCCCTACAGACACTATAGGGATCTGTATACTAACAGTGTCCCCAACTGAGCTAGCACAAGCAATGCCTTACGTACGTAAAAACAAAATATTATATGGCGTAAAGGCAGGGGCGTCGCCACAGGGGGGACGGGGGGACACCGTCCCCCCAGCCGTTAGGCTGGGGGGATTATCCCTCCAGTTTTGGACAGTCTCCCGGTATTTATCTGCACTTCACTCGGAAACAATGCATTTTTTCAATATCGTATGCGTTTGGAAAGCATGTGCTCGGCCTTATTCCCATTTTGACTTTATTTCCCTTTTGGTTTCACTCAGAATTCATAAAAAAATTAGGCGGACATTTTAGCTAGTCTGCCCTGTCCAGCTCCGAAAAAGGCAACGCGAACGCAAAGACGCGAACATCGGCACCCGGAACCTGCTCCGTGGTCCCAGCTTGCTGACCCGAAGACCTAATTAATAGTGGGAACCAGGCCAGGACCATCCCCTGAGCCATCTCCCCCAAGGCCCAGCTCCCTCCAGATACATCAGGGACCATTTATGAGACGTAAAAGTCGTAGGGCTGCCTCTCGCTGTTTTCAAATTATTTACGCACTTTTACCAGCACTGCGGATCCAGGGGGGCCCATTTATTAGAGCCACCTGGCCCCCAGGCATAAAGTGGCCTGTTCTGCCCCCCCAAACGATGAAGCTCACAAGAAAAAAGCAATCGGTTATAATGTATCATGGCCTTTGCTTTAGGGAGAAAACTGTACAAGTTAAAATTGAGCAAGAAAATAAACAATTTATCGTCGAAATGCCTTTTGCAGCGGTCAAAATCCAGCTATCCAGTTAAAACAAACTGGGAAATTTC
The DNA here is from genome assembly GCA_014673585.1 of Semibalanus balanoides. Lineage (NCBI taxonomy): Eukaryota > Metazoa > Arthropoda > Thecostraca > Balanomorpha > Balanidae > Semibalanus > Semibalanus balanoides. The sequence goes on from VOPJ01010986.1 coordinate 61,643, forward strand.
ACGCCGAAAATTTGCCCGGCAAAGTTTCGCAATTCGCTTAAGCAAATTTGTCTTTAGCCACTTTTCCTCACAAGGCCGGAGGCCCACCGTCTATATTTCTGGTTTATCAGGCAAATCCGTTAAAAAAAATCGCGCTGCTTTCGCGGCGCCTAAACAGTTTTAATTAGGTACCTACCTATAACATGGAATTTTAAATATCTGAAATCTGCAAAGAGGGCATTTTTCTCGACATTTCGCTGACCCCCACTTAAAACCTCGGCGACCAACCCCCACAGCCTTGGTTTGAGATAAAACTTATTTACTGACTTATATGTGTATATTCCGTAGCATGTATGCTACAAAATATTGCGCTTTTGCATTTTTTATGCTTATTTAAGCTATAATACCAAAAAAGGTGACCGGCCATATTCAGGGAGACAAAAAAATGGGGTACTTTTTTGAAAAAAAGTTGCCCCAAACCAACGGTGGGATTCACCAGTGTCCGTCCCCCCACTCAAAATACCGTGGCGACGCCCCTGCGTAAAGGGCTGCCAAGTAACGTGATCGTACCTGTTGGGCTGTTGCTTAATGCAGCGCAATGACTGCGATAACGGTAACTGTCTCCCAATCCCGATGCCGCAAAACGTTGACAATGTTCGCGTCAATAAACGTGATTATTACTTATATGTGTATATTCCGTAGCATATATGCTACGGAACAGTGGCGTATTTTAGGGGGCCATGGGGGCCATGCCCCCCTCAGGGGTGGTAAAGTGTTCTGTCCTTATGGACAAGGTCGGGGACAAAATGTTCATTCTGATGAGGTACCCGGGGACAAAATGACCTCTGTCCTCCTCTGTTTTGTTGCAAAAACGAGATCGGTAAAGACCACGTGCGGGACCATGTTTGGGTTCGCCGCAATATTGGGCTGAAGTAGACACAGCTCAAGATAACTAGCCCATGAAGGGCTGATACAATGCTATCGCACTCCGTGATTAGCAATGCTGACGCGCCGCGCTATACACGAGCACTGTGCTCAGAGGTGCAACGATACACGAGCACTGTGTTCAGGGGTGCAACGATACACGAGCACTGTCAACGAGTACACGGAGCACTGTGCTCAGAGGTGCAACGATACACGAGCACTGTGTTCAGAGGTGCAACGATACACGAGCACTGTGGCTCAGAGGTGCAACGATACACGAGCACTGTGCTCAGAGGTGCAACGATACACGAGCACTGTGTTCAGAGGTGCAACGAGAGCTTGTACAATGAGGGCTTGTGGTTGAACCAGTGGCGGTGGATTGCATTTTCGGTGGCAAAGCAATCTCCAGGGCCCCCGGAGCGTTAGGACCCCCTCTTAGGACTGAGGGCTCCCTCAAACCGGACGGTGGCTATCTCATACTGATTACTGACTGAGCACTTCCTCAGAACGACCGGTGCACTGTGGGCGACAGCGGTCTTTTAGCGCGACACGGTGTTTCTGCTTCAACTTACGGCACCAGTTTGAACATGCGCATAACAGTCGATAGCTGATTATCAGGGAGCTTAAAATTATGCACTTTCTTAATTATTTTATCTGGGCTTAACCCACCTACAAGAACGAGGGTATTGCCCCTCGTTATCTCCGGAACCAATGATCGCATCGAGACGCGCAAGGTGACATTCGAAAGCTCTCAATGAGACGCATCGAATTCTTACTGGAAAAAGTTGAATTGAGGTTTTATAATAGGTCAAAGTCGAGTCAAAGTTAAAAATCGAGGCATTGGAGTTTATTGGAGGCCATACCTTCCATCCAAAGCCTTTGAATGCGAACATGTTCACCCAAAGTACTTCAAAGGGTATAATACGCATTCTGCATGAGCCAAAGTAATATTTGTTGGGCAAAGGTCAAAGTCAAGGTCAGATCACAAAAGAACAGGTCACTATGCACAGATCTGCGAAAGTCATGCGACTTGTGTTTTATGGGTCATTTTACACATCTAATTTGATAGCGATAGTCATTTTACCATCTAACCTCATTTAAGTGCAGTTAGAGTCAAGCTCAGGTCAATGTCAGGTCACATAAGTTCACATTTGAAACGGTTAACTCTAACTAAAAATGCGTGTTTCTAGACCAATTTTGTATCAGAAATACATCGAGGGAATTTATTTGTCTATATCTGGTCAATAAATGCCAAAAACGCAATGCAAAAATATGACGTCATGAGTTATTCATACTTACTTAGGGGCCTTCATTCTTAGGGAGCCGTCACCACCAGTCAAAACAAAGATATTGTTTTAAATTTGGTTTGGGTATTGGCCATATGTGGTTCTCCAAAATATACCTAGGTACTCCAGTTCTTAGAAAATGTTTGAACATTTTGATTTGGAAGATATTTTAACAAAAATCGTTTGTTTTGATTTTGGGAGTAAAAAATGCAAATCCGAGATAACCGTTTTATAACCCTTGTGATTTGCTATACCTATATTTATACTGCTTTGATTGCATTTATATTTAAACAGTGGTCTTTGTACGACCGGTTAACTAGGGACAGCAGAGATCCGGACAGTGCAATGGCGAAGAGTTAACTGTGATGTACACTATAGTATAAGCTCGACAATACAAAAAGCGCAAAGATGCGCAAGTTTCTTTGTTTAGACACAAAGTATAAACCCTAACGAGCCAGAAAAATGCTTCATCAAAGCAGAGAACCGCGGACATAAAATGTAGGCTTAACTCAATGTTTTATTCTGTTGGCCAGCTACGCCAAACAAGTGGAATAACACACCTTACTACAGGGGCGGATCCAGCCACTCGGTTTGGGGGGCCAACTTTTTTTGGCATAAAGGTACCCCATTTTTTTCCTCCGCGAATTTGGACTTCTTACCTTATTTGACATTCGAGGTAATAAAAAATGGGAAAAACAATTTTTCTGATTTTTTTTTCTCGAAAAAAAATAGAAAGAACAAATAACAAAACGGGAAAAAAATCACATTAAAACAACACGAACACCACTTTCCGTAGCATATACACACCTAAGCAATAGATCACGTATAATTTCATACCAACTCGCAGCGGCGTCACCGATAATTCTTGAAGGCGGCTTCAACTAACATGACGAAAAAATGCAATCCGTTTGCTGCGTGTATTAAGCCTTTGCCCCCAGCATTTTTAATGTGGTCTTTCATGCTTATAATTACGTATTTGCCCTGTAGGTTAGCTGGTCTATTGTATTTATTGCATCCGCAACAGATTCAATCCACTAATAGGCGCAAAGCTCATACGGCTAAAGATAACATGGAGACTCCTGTATCTCCTGTTATCTATGGTTAGCGCTATTTTTATGTATTTGAGGGCCCGTGTTCGCGTCATATCGTTTGCGTCGCCTTTTTCGGAACTCGCCAGGCCTAGCCTATTCTAACATGCTAGCCAGCTTGAAAATTAACCCTCGGCCTACGAGGGGGGGCGGGAACAAAAATGACAGGCCCTCCCTGATGTGTTTTCTATCACATTTTACTCTTGAATGCGGCCACATGCCTAGCATAAATTTCAGCTATGCTGAGTTGACAACAAATGTATACATTTATGCTGGCAAAATTTATGCCTGCAGTTGGACAACAATTATACATATGCTGGCAAAATTCTTACTGAAATGGTTCAGTTATTTGGGAGATAATGACGTTTAGTGACGATTATAGCTTAGGAAAGAAGGTAAATATTTTTTAAAAACGTAGAAAATAGAGCTTTTGCAGCAAATTACTAACATAAAGCGAATTAAGATCGCAAACATGACATATAATTAGGAAGGCCAAAACCGGATTCCGAAATTTGTAGGTGTCCATACCCCTAAAAACTAAACAAAAGGGGGCAGGGAAACATCATTAAAAAATCAGATTTTGAAAGATTTTGAAAAACCGAAAGGTAAGTGAGAGAATCTCAAATGTGGGTAGTACCCAAACAAAATTGCCCAAAGCAATGACTTGCAATGACTATTTCGTAGTTTAACCCTTGTTGAGACTTGGCATAATCATAGATTATAACGATACAAATGACTTGGAGTCTCAAACATTAAAAAACATCGAGCGCAAAAATAAACATTCCCTGTTGGGCTTCACTTTTCCGATCCCAGCACGGTTTATGATGTCTTCCTTGAAGCTTCCGATAAACAGGAAGAAGTAGTTTATGCTAAGTGCCATGGCCATGTTGAGCGTAAAGTAAAGGAACAATGTTATTCGAGACCTCAAACCTGTCATGCAACAAAAAATGTAGCGAGCTGGCCGCTTTTGAGCTAGTTAGCAGTCTGTACTGACATAACATGAACCTCTACCTACTCGGAGTGTATTTTATCTCATCGCACCCGCTGTATTTAAATAATTTATTGCATACTTGTATTTCATTTTTTTTTAAGCCTTGACACGATAGAGGAGGCGTCACCCCTCTTATCCAACGCGACAACCGCAACCTTACGTTAACACCACAAAGAATAACAAAATATAAAGTCGCGCCACTCACTCAAGGAAGAGAAAACAAAACAAAATGTTAAAGATAGTTAGGTTATGTTAGTTAAGCATGTTAGTGGCAAATATGTAATTGATTCTGAAAGCCTATTAGCCAAAAGCGTTGCCAAAAGGTGGGTGTATTGGCTTATTGCCATGTTTCCGGTGCCTGGGTAGTCAATCAACACAGTTCAGAGACCGGTTGTCGGAGGTACAGCCCAGGCCCCACCACAAAAAGCCGTCGGGAGCGAAAAGAATTAGTAAGATTAGTTACATAAGGGACAGAGGTATACTACGCTAATTTACATTTTTTTGTTTGGTTTTAATTGAAAGTTGTTAAGTTGGTATGCTACATTTAATCACCAAATATTTGTGCTATTAAATATGTTTTAATTATTGTAGTTTAGACCTTGACACCTCATGCAATATGTTCCGAAAATGAGTGCGCACATATTTGAATTCCAAGAGTTTTGGACCTTTTAACGTTGTGTAATAAAAAGACGATAATTTCGTGTTCGAGAATGGCTCTTTTAGTGCCTTTCACTCATTCGATTTCTGCATAATTCCTCTTGTATGTATAATTTGTTCAATGCTATTCTGCGGAGCTTCGATCAACAAAAACTGATGCATAACTAGAATCATTTGAATTGTGGGCAATTCTTTTATTATGCAAAATTTTACATTCTTGCCGAAGATTTGCCCAGAGCTGGTACGCGTGGATACACCCTCATAATGAGATCGAACGCTCTCTTCTGTAGTACTACAAGGCGATTCAATTGTGATGCGTAATTATACCCCAGAGAAGACCAACAATAGATTTAAGCTAAGGCAAGATCATTGGAATTGTTAACATTTTTTTTTATTTTTTACTAAGTTAAATATCTAATCGGCTTATTACACCTACATTTTGGCTCATGTTGCCGAGCAATATTTTTATATTGTGATGATAGATTGAGGGATTTATCTATTTGTAAATAGCCTAAGTAGAGTAATTTCCTTCTTTTTCCATGAATGTCCGCCATTAATATGGACAGGATAGGCGTTTTAGTACTATTATTATAATAATATGAGAGTGATGTTTTGACATGTTTAATGAAAGGCCAGTTGGCCGAGAGCCACCGCGATAGTAGTGGCAAAATTTCATCTACTACCTTTTGTAATTCTTGGGAGTCATTGATAGTCTTGTGAAAAATTTGCTTGTCTTCCGACTGAGCTATTCGCGGATTTGATGTCTTGTTTCAGATTATTTAGAAATTGTATTGTGTTTGTGTTGATTAGTTGCGATTATATGATGTATTTTAATATAGTGTATAGTGTATATATAGTATATAATTTATATAGTGTATAGTGTATAATGTATATATATATATATTTATATATATATATATGTGTATGTATATATACACATATATATATATATATATATATATATATATATATATAAAATATATGGTAGTATTATATACATATATATATATTTTATATATACTACAAATATATATATATATAATATATATATATTATATATAAATATTATAAATATATATATATATTATATATATATATATATATATATATTGTATTGTGCATAGCATTATTATTATTTTTCAGAGATTAACTACTTCAAAGTGCTTGTAAAACATGCTAACACGTTCGCGATATCATGGTTTGTGTTGATTTTGTCTGGGGAATTGTTCTCAGTCACCTGATGAAGGTTTGTGCCGAAATATAGTGACCTTTTTTTGCCGAATATTTTTGAATTTTGAGACTCAAGTCATTTGTATCGTTATATCTATTAATGACTATTTGTGATTGAGTGATGGCTCCCTAAGGTGAAAGAAACTCATGACGTCACTTTTTATCACTTTTTTGGACTTATTTTGACCAGATACCAACAAAAAGTTACATTTTCTGTATTTACGTGACGAAACTTGTCTAGGGCCATGTTTTTTATTTGCATTTATCAATTTCTAATTTTGATGTTTTCTGACGGAGAAAAACAGTTTTTCTTGACGTGACCGAGTCGAGATCATTCACTTGACCTGGAAGTTCACCCAATGACCTGAAACCTAAAAATGGCACACCGTTGGATTTCTCACATGACAGGCAACATGCTGGTTCTTACCGCGTTGCTCTATGATGATTGGTTTGGAAGTTAACAGGGGATTCTGTCAACCCCGCCCCCCCCCCCCGTACGGTGAAGGTGGGAAACGGTAAGGCGAGGGTTATTGTTGTATGAAGTGGCCCTGGGGCCTGGAATTACCGTCAAGGAGTGCTTCTGCCAGACACTTAATTGAAACAATTTTCCCATTTTCCTAATTTGTGTAAGCAATTGCGAAACTATTGTGATGCCGTGGAACGGCGCGAAATTTTCCAGTTTTGTATTGGGAATAGCTGGATTGTGACTGCTTCAAAGCTATTTTAATGATAAATTGTTTTCTTTCCTCGAGTACCAGATTCACCATTATTAATACCAAATAGTACCAAATCAGTCCGTATTGAAAAATGTGGGTATTCACTGATATCCTTTGGGGGGGGGGGGCAAAATATATGTTGGCCCCACCCTTTTTCGCTTTGGGGGGGGCATGGCCGGATTGGTCCCCCCTTGGATCCGCCGCTGCCTTATTAGCTTACTCAATGCTAAACAGTTACAATTGTTATTCCAATAAAAGGTCATATTTAAGTATTTCAGGCTGCTGATGATTTGTACTGTCAATAAAAACATACCACAGATATCGTCCTAACCGGACGCGCAGTGATCTTGCCCTACCCGGGTGAGGGTTAAACCACGGAGAAGAGATATACACTATACAGGAGGAGACGCCACTCCCTGGCTTTCCCTTTGCTTGTCGGCGAGTGCGACCACGCACTACGCAGTGCTACCATATACGCCCGGCCGATTTCTTACAGACAGGAGAAGCCGCTCATACGCCCGGCCGATTTCTTACAGACAGGAGAAGCCGCCCAGTCTCTGTCTCGGCCGGCCGCTCTGCAGGACGCGCCGGACCCTATGAGACCCATTCCTTCGTCAAAATGGGATGTTGGCTCACTTGTGTGTTGATTTGAACATCTATATGTTTTATATTTCAAATAGCCTCTAGCTGGTCAAATAGCATCTAGCATCTAGCTTATCGACGTTTTTTTCCGTCTAGGTTCTATAGCAGCCATGCTGTCGCGGAGTGGTCGAAAAAAGCGTCGTGCAGTGGCGCCTCCTGTATATCCCTCCTCAAGTATTGGGTCCCCTCGAGGCTCAAAGACGGTGGGGGGCATGCCTCCCCCTCTGTATCCACCAGTGATAACTGTCATGATCGATTTATAAAGCCTAGTGGGATGCAATAATAATGAGCTTAAGTAGCATATAAAAGCATCCATCAGCTAAAAAAACGATTGCGCCCAGACTTTTTGGTTATGACGTCATAACTCCGCCTGACCTGACCAGACCTGGATTTGTGTTTTTGCGTGTTAAAATGTCCAAATGAACTTGATTTCTAACCGGACCTTTTCCAAATTGTATGGGATGCCACTGCAAGTGAATCGGAAGTTATGAGAATAATACAGGGGACGAGCGACCGCTTTGTCCATCCTGACCATTGCCTATTAATGCATTTTTACAGTTTTTTTTTTCGAGGTGGTAGGGTTTTTTTGGAAAGGAGAACCAAAATCGATGCACCACGTCTCTTTTTTAGGTCCATGGAACAGGTTCTGACAGGCTTTTTTTGCATTTTCGAAAAAGTCCATTTTATAGTACACCCCTACCTCAGTGGTTACCGTGGTTAAACTAAAGTAACGGAGTAACGAACTCAAGTCACTTCCGTTATATTTGTCGCAATGTAACGGAGTAACGAGTTACGGAACTACTTTTACGAGTAACGGAGTAACGAGTAACGGAACTACATTTTTGAGTAGCGATGCCCACCACTGCACAGCCACAAAGCCTGTACAAAACGGTCTTCGCCTCCCAAATGAGCGTATATCCATGCAATGAGAATGTCGCGCGCCGCAGCAATATCGGCGGCTTAACAAAAGTGTATGTTTGAAGACATGGTGAATACTGAATACAAATAAACAAATTGATTGTCAAACCGACGCAATACATTCATGCTATGGCCATTTTGCTTGAAAATGAGCGGTATAAAATTAAAAATATTCATTTTTGACATAGTATTTTTTGCCCATGTCGTGCTAGCAGGCCGTTCTCGCCCGCAGGCTGACTGAGAGAACTGTCAGGCTGACTGAGAGAACTGTCATGCTGATCCCGGAGGGTTCCTCTTATAGGAGGCTGACTGAGAGAACTGTCATGCTGATCCCGGAGGGTTCCTCTTATAGCAGGCTGACTGAGAGAACTGGGGCATTCCACGACATTTCGACCAGTCTTCGAAAACACCCTCATCTCTCACTAAGTTTATGTTCCCATACCATTGGTGAATATGATTACTAATAATCTGTGTATCTAGTAATTACCATGTTCGTGAATAGATATTAGCTCGATCTGACCTCAGGGGATGTCTTCGGTCGCAG
>VOPJ01010986.1:75074-103701 GCA_014673585.1 Semibalanus balanoides
AATTTGTTGTGGAGTTATTGGCTAATTGGCTAAGTCATGCAAGGTGCCCTCACGAAAATGCCGGAGGCTATAACTCGGCAGCCGTTGCTACAATCAAGTGGTTCAGTGGTGTGTTCAAGTGGTATATTCAAGTAGTCAGGGGGGCATGGCGGGAGGCCATGCCCCCCTCCCACACACACACACGTTCCTACGCCTATGATTTAACATTGCATAGCATTCGATGTAATATACCAAGGCTGGACACTGGACAATTCCCTGTAACCAAATACAAATTATATCTAATCAAGTAGGGGAGAGCTGCCCAAACTGCGCCAGGTTTCCTAAATCCGGCCCATAAGTCAATATCAACGAAAAATATCCCAAAAATGGCCAGATACCAAACGCAACGCCAGTGTTTTCTGCTGAACGCGAGCTGAGAGGCGATCACAGCCAGTACCCAGAGTGCGGCAGACACGGCAAGCATAGTTTCTTAATTTGCCCTGTAGGTGGCAGTGTAGTGCTTCACTTGCGCTGCCAATGGGCCTGTTCCCGTAGCGTGTAATGAAATGTAAAACTCCGATAATTATAGACCTCGAAAAAAGCAGCAATTCAGTTGTTACGATGGGCACAGCCAGACCTTCGGCAAGGGGTCGGGGCACAGCCAGAAGCGTAGGAACGTGACGAAAAGTGAGGGGGTCAGCGAAACTTCGATCTCGTCTTGAGGGGAACCCATTCCCCCAAGCGATATTTCTATGCATATTTGAGCTTCTTTCGTCTTCGCAAATATGTTGCGCTTTATAATTTGTAAAACGAAATGAAATTGTTGATTTTAGCACACAAAAATGGACAAAAAGTGACGGGGCCATAGCCCCCGCGGCCCACCGCTTTCCTACGCCTATGGGCACAGCATGCCCAGGGCCCCTCCGGCAAAGGCCCGCCCTCCCCCTGAAAAAAATGTCGGGAAAAATATATTTCAAAGGGTTTGGGCCACTACATTTTGCAAGGCTCCTACCTAAAACAGTTGCGAACAGGGACGTCGCGGATAAAATTTAAGTGTGAAGTCGGCCAAATATGGGAGACACGTGCCCCTTCTGCCCCCTGGTTGATATATCGCAAACAATGCCAGAAAATCTGTTGCTTTTTCGGGGTCTTTACAGTTTTATCGGAGCATAACGTTGAAATACACGCGTTCCCATCGCAACTCTAACCTCCTCTAAGCTGTTCCCACTTGGTACAGTCGTATTATTTAACACAGAGCAGTTGCAGTTGGAGCAACTTAGAGGAGGTTAGAGATGGTTACAGGCGCCACGGGAACAGGCCGAATGTCGCCTAGCCCAGCATGCCTTTCAGTTCCGTAGGTGGTTGGCAGCCCGAGGGCGGCGTTTCAGATTTTGCACAAGATAAACGTGTGACTAAAATTGTTCAAACCAAACACAAGTCAAACTTACTATGGAGCATCTCTCTTGATGGAAGGTATTTGTCATGAGGTATTTATCATGAGCTCTCTATAGGTATTTGTCATGAGCGAAAAAGCAAATAATGGTCTATGATATACGTAGATAAAGCTCAACATGAAAGCAGTAGCATTAAAGACGAGTGTGTTTGCACTTTATCACAATTTCAGCATCGACTTACACATTATTGAAATCTGCTAGCTTTTGTCGTAAGTTCAAATACATACCGTGAGGCCGAGATAAGCTTTGGCGGCACAACACCAGTCAGAAGTAAGCCATCATTGAGCACACACTTTCCGATTTGATGCTGGTCTGAGCATGAGGGACACCATGCGGTGTGAAGAACTAAGTAACATATGTGTACCCTTATTCATATATTCTTTCCACAATGAATGAATGATGAAAGATTGTCATGCTTCAAAACAGATATCACTTTCGCTTGCAAAGTAATAGCTCATTGTCTCTTGGTAACGTTCACGCAGCACCACTCGTGCTTCGTCTTTATTTGCACGGATGCTCAAAACAGGCTTAACCCTACTCCCTGCGGGCGGCCAGAATTACGTTAACCTGCGGGGGGCAGACTCCGCCCCCCCCCCCAGAGATCTCGAGAACCGCTCGGCCGATTTCGATGGGACGAACACCATTCGATTCGTCGTGACGAAATCTTCCCTTTTGGATCCCAAAATTGCTTTTTTAATCTAAAGTGGGGGCCTGGGGGCAAAAATACGATTATTTGTGTTTTTTAAAGGTCATTGTGGCCATGTGATTCGACCGATTTGCATGCAAAAACGTTTTTGAGCTTCAATTCACAGTTCTTCATTTTTAAAAGGGGAACAAGTACAAAAACAAAATCATAGGCCGCACTCACAGGGATAAAAATGGGAGAGAATTTTGGATACAAAATATGATGCTTTTCCTATAGTGTTTGGAACGTGAGAAGTCACATGTGGGCTTATGCTGCCTGTTATTTGGTTAAATGTATAACAAATTGTATACAATAGGCCGGATTACAGGTAAAAGCAACGTGGGGGCACCAAATGTGCGAAACGCCTTTTATTATCTTGCTTATTTGAAGTTGGGCTTAAATGACGGGAGACAATATCGCCTTCCCATTTTATAGTACGACCTGAATGGCACCATCTGCACCACAAAATATGTATAGTCCAATATGTTGATGTACAAAGCATAGAATTTAGTTTCTGACGCACTTTATTTTCACCAACAAACTACGAAGAAAGATGCGCCGTACAACCGCATTCGAAACACGAACCTACACCAAAAACATAACTCTAGAGGAGCCGCTCTGCACTAGCCGAATTTTTTCAAAATTTTCCAGAACACGTGTCATTCAAAATTGAGTAAAAGTCAAAAAGTTTCAAGACGATGACGTAACGGTTCAGAAGCGGCGTGACAAAACTACCGAGGGGCAGAAATCATGCCCCCCCCGCAGGGAAATAGGGTTAAAGGGAAGTGTGACCTATTACAATCGGTCATGTGGAGTTGTTGACACTGTTCTATAGAACATATTTTTCTGAATTTATCCATTTCTTCATTTATCCCATATTCACTTTGGTTGCTGAGATATTTCAAAATCGCCAAGATAAGTATGAATTCACCAAATTAGCGGTATTCGCCAAAGAGACTTTCGATATTAGAAACATTGCCCTATATATTACAACGCTAGCATATATAATTAGCGCTGGCCAATAGAAAACAGCTCGAGCGCGCTGATAGCAGCTGCCCAACAGAGCCTCGATAACTATTTTTCATTGTTCGTATGAGGTTTATTGAATTAGGTGCGCGAGTGCCTCCATTTTTATAAACATATTCTTTACCTCTGATTGATTGTTGGCGATCTTTTAATGGATATCGAGAAACCAAAACAATATGCAACAAGATATTAAGTAAAAATTTAAACTAAAGGGGCTCCAGACGTGAATTTTATACGCATCCAATAATCAAAACCGATAGCTTATTGTAACTTATAATTAATAATAAAATTGCCATTACCAAAAGAGTAGGCACCCTTCCTTTAAGCAAGGCAAATTGGTTGAATTGAGTAGGCACCCCTTCATCTCGTCGATCATAATTAATAACGCACAGCTCCATTCAGGCGTAAAATAAATATTTGTCTTCATGACGAAACCAGGGTCACGGCTTCACCGTTTCTCATCTTAGATGCAAGAACAGCTGTGCAAAATCTCATCACCACAAGCATCGTAAATATAAAATTAAATTAACAATTTAAAAACGGCGTCTCCATTGGCTTCTAGCAATACTATCGTGTGCTGAACTGCGATGGGGATGCGGCAGTGCACCATGGGTCAGCCAAGATCGAGAGCTGATGTGCTGAACTTTGTTAAACTTTCGAGAGAAAAAACGAATGTAATGTATTGTGTTAAGAATTGGGAGATCGCAATGTGGCATGTACGCAACAAGCGACGCTTGAAGTTCGATAAATAATACAACCTTATTTTACGCATTCAATAACATGTCTTCGCTTAATGTAACTGTTTTATTGATATCTACAATTCGCAGGGGCGTCGCCACGAAATTTTGAGTGGGGGGGGGGGACGGACACTGGTGGATCCAGCCGTCGGTTTGGGGTAACTTTTTTGGCAAAAAGGCACCTTATTTTTTTCTCCCCGGATTTGGGCCGGTCACCTTTTTTGGTATTAGAACTTAAAAAGCATTAAAAAAAAACGCAAAAGCGCAATACTTTGTAGCATACATGCTACGGAATATACACATATAAGTAGTAAGAACATTTATCTCAAACCGACTCGCGGGGGTGTCGCCGACGTTTTTAAGTGGGGGTCAGCTGCAATGACGAAAAAATACTTGCAACATTTAAATATGACATGTTATAGAAGGCAGGGACGGATCCAGCCACTCGGTTTGGGGGGGAACTTTTTTTGGCACAAAGGTACCTCATTTTTTTTCCTCCGCGAATTTGGACTTCTTACCTTATATGGCATTCGAGATAATAAAAAATTGGAAAAACACATTTTTTCGGAAAAAAAAACACTTTTTTCTGGATTTTGTTTTCTCAAGAAAAAAATAGAAAGAAAAAATAACAAAACGGGGAAAAAATCACATTAAAACACACAGAACACCACTTTCCGTAGCATATACACACCTAAGCAATAATCAAGTTTATTTCATACCAACTCGCAGGGGCATCACCGATAATTCTTGAGGGGGTCAACTAACATGACGAAAAAATGTAAATGCATATCCGTTTTGTCTGCGTGTATTAAAGCCATTTGCAGCATTTTTAATGTGGATTTTCCATGTTATAATTACGTATTTGGATTAGGTTAGGTATTTTATGTATTTGAGGGGGCCGATGTTCGCGTCATATCGTTTGCGTCGCCTTTTTCGGAACTCGGCAGGCTAGCTATCGTAACATGTAGCCAGCTTGAAAATTAACCCTCGGCTTACGAGGGGGGGGGGCTGACAGGCCTCCCTGATGTTATTCTGAAATCACATTTTTACCTCATCCGCACATACTTGCCTGAAATTTCAGTAGCTGAGTATGACAACAATTACATACATATGCTAGGCAAAAATTTTATGAAAATTTGGTTAGTCATTTGGGAGATAATAGACGTAGTAGAACGATTATAGTTAGTAGAAAAGAAGGTAAATAATTTAAAATTCGTAGAAAATAGAGATATTTTGCACAGCAAAATTTACTAAACAGAAAATGCGATAGATCCGAAAATAGATCATTATAATTGGAAAAAGCAAACGGATTTTCCGACATTATTAGGGTTTCTTACCCACTAAAAACTAAACACCCAAAATGGGAAAAACAATAAAAAATCAAAAATTAAAGATTTTGAAAAACCGAAGTTTAAGTGAAAAACTCAATGTGGGTAATACCCAAACCAATTTCAAGCAATGACTTGAAATGATATTTGTGATTGCAAGTGATGGCATCCCTAAGGGTGGAGAAGAAACTCATGACGGGTCATTTTTTTCAAACTTTTTTTTTACTTATTTGACACAGATCCAACCAAAAAGTTACATTTCTGTATTTCTGTGAAAAAACCTTGTCTTGGGCAATGTTATTTTAATTTGCATTTATCAATTTCTAAATTTGATGTTTTCCATGACGGAGGAAAAACTGCTTTTTCTAGACGTGACCGAGTCGAGGTACATTCCACACATTGACCTGGAAGTTCATCACCAATACCTGAAACCTTAAAAAATTGCACACCGTTTAGATTTACCTCACATGACAGGAGCAAACATGTCCTGGTCTTACGCGTATGCCTATATTGCTTGGTTTGGAAGTTAGTAGGAAGGAATACCACTGTTCAGCCCCCCGCCCACCGTACGGTGAAGGTGGGAAAACGGTAAGAAGCCGAAATGGTTATTAGTTTGTATGAAGTGGCCGCATAGGGCCAGAAATTACGTCAAAGGAGTGCTTTCTGCAGACACCTTAATTGAAAACATTTTAAACCCATTTTACCTTAATTATGTGATAAGCAATTGCGTAAACTAGTGTGAATGCCGCGGAGCGGCGCGAAAATTATTTCCAGTTTTGTATTGGGAATAAAGCCTGATTTTGAAATGAGCTTCAAAGCTATTTTAACACGATATATTGTATTCTTTCCTCGAGTACCAGATATTCACCATGTTAATACAAAAATAGATACACAAAATCAGTCCGTAAATGAAAAATATGGCTGCATCAATGCTGGTAATACAGACATCAGGCGGACGATCACCAGTCATGATATATCAGATCTCCTAACTAGAACGGATGTCAGTCAGCCAGTAGCAGTCCTAGACTGGAAGGATGTCAAAGTCATCCGTGGCAGTCCTCGGACTGAGGGATTGTCAGCCAGAAGACAGTCCTGGAGCTGAGTGGTGTCAAGTCAAGAACCAGTAGACCAAGTACGAACTGAGGGGTTCAGTCAGTAATACAGATACCTCTAATACTGACCGGTGTAAGTCCAGCACAGTAGCAGTCCTGGACCTGGTGATGTCAGTCAGTCCGTGGCAGTCTCGGACTGAGGGATGTCAGCCAGAAGCAGTCCTGGACTGAGTGGTGTCCGTCAGTCCGTGGCGGCGGTGCGGGCAGCCACCGACCCTCACACGTAGCCAGCGGCAGCGCGGTGCGTCGGGTAAAAACCAGTGCCGCCGCCGCGCCGCGCCACCATCGCCGCCGGCCGCGCGGCCGGTCGCCGCTCAGTCGCCGCACGGCCGTCGCCGGCGAAGTACACGCGTGGGGACGAGTGCTCCAGCTGTGTGTCGAGTGCGTCACGACAGTCGCCGCGCCGTATGTGACAGTGCTGTAATCGGAGGTGCGAAAATGGACTCCAAAGTCGTCCGCGAGTTTCGGACGGAGCCGTTCGAGCACTACTATGACATATTCGAGGAACTCGGCAGGTAAGTCGGCTCTGATCCTGGCTGCGACAGGCGGCTTCCGTGGAAATCAGACATGCGACAATGCGACTTGCCAAGCGACAGTGCAAAAATATGTCCCATGGTGTAGCTGATATGTTCTTTGTTCTCATATATCGCCTACCATGTCATGATTCATGCAGCTATACTCGGTCAAACATGAAAATATCCTTATATATTGGTTTTGTGTAGACCGTTTGATGTGTTGAAAAATTAGGTTATTTCGTTCTGCAGGTATGCAAGAAGAAACTAAAGTTTCTATAAATATATTATTTCGCCACCCTTTTCATCTGTTCGTCCTCAAATCTGTTTAAATTCACTAGAAATCCAAAACTAAATTGATTGTTCACTAAGTTACGACTTTGATCCCAAGATCGTTATAATAAATTTACCTGATTCGCCACCTTTGTCATAACTTTATCCTCAAAGCCTTTTCAATTTACCAAAAAAAATGTAACTATTCACTAAGCTACGACTTTGTATCCCAAAATCGTAAAAACAAATTAATCTTATGATGTTGATTTGTATCCAGTAATGCATTATTTCAGTATTTGCACTGCCCTGTCCTAGCCATAGACAAGTCTGCTCTTTCGAATTCAACACAAACATCAAAACCAGATATCGTCCAAGTCAATATTGTAATTAGGGCTAATGGACTACCCAACAGCGAATTTTATTGGAGTTGTGCACTCGTATACTCGCTGGGGCGAACGGACGAATCGTCTCGTCGCTCTCACTTTGTCAGTAGCCATCTCGATTTATAATGGATCAGCCAGTCTCCCTCACAATCCCGGCTTAACTTAGTCATTGGCGGAGCCTTGGCACCGACATGACTATGTCAGTGTTCAGCTGTACCAGCAGTATCGAGCCCGCCCGCTCGGTATGCGTCGGATTGCAGTGTTTGTGGTGGCAGGCAGCTGGTGAATGTGAGCCTGCAGCAGCTGTCCACTTCACTGTGGTGACTTACTGGGCCTCCCACCCCGCCCTCAGCCCATCCTGACTCCTGTTTGGCTTGGCACCTGGTCGACATCCACGTTGTTTATCTATTAATTGGGGCAAATAGAAACGATACGGGCTATTTCACAAGATCCGATGGTTCATAAATTGTCCACATAAAATAAATATCAACATACAAATTTAACATCAAATATGAGCTTTTTACTATATATGACTGTTCTCTGTTCATGTTCAATGAGTATGTTTCTACATAAGGGCTGATTAAACTCGTATAAGCCTAATTTTAAACATTGCTGTGGTTTATCGATATTTGTGTCCCAAATTGCACTTTTGCGTCCAATAGTGGCTTGAAGTATTAGTACTGGTTTAATATTCAATAAACCATTGATTGCGATAGAGACAAAAATGCAAGGTTAAATTTTATCAACGTAATTCAACGCGTCCCTATTAAATATCCGTTAAAGTTGAAACCAGTGTATGTGCTACTTGTGACTGTCGTCTCAAAACCAGCTACTCTTGACACTCTCTCTGCAAGGTCGCTCGAAAACTGAAAGTCAAAGTAGCTTTACCAGCTTGGGTCACAGAACAGCGACTCTTACTATCCGCTTAACGTCTAACTTATTCGCATGCAGCGAGTTACGAGTATAACCTGTGATAACTGGTGGTGTCAGACCACTGAACGCTCCCCTGTGTGCGGCCGTCACTCGTCACTCGTCACGTGACGGCCCCCAGTTCCCATCACCGCGCGTCAGTTGTCCCTGCCCCCCACGTTGCCAGACAGACAGACAGAGCAGCACGTGACGTGGGCGGCGGACGTTTTTTTCGCTCACATCTCGTCGATAGCTGAGCTGATAAAGCCGTTTGTCGGCGAGACTTTGTCCCCCACTGAGCAGTGACGGGGTCACGATGAGGTACCGATCGGCAGTGCTGCAGGTGCTGCGCTCTATCCCGTGCTCAGTAACAGTCGCCTTTTAAGGCAGTTTGGGGCTTGAGGAGCAAAAGTCGTCTCAGGGGACTAGCTTGGCGAGGAGCAGCATACGCTATGCGACGCTCCTGACGAAACTTCATCCGACGGATGACAAACTGAACTGTCACTAACAAAAGCCAAAAAGCCATCTGAGCTTCAGCATGGAATATAGTTGATGTTGAGCTTTTATAACTAAACCCGTGTCATTTGCATTAGCACACGGCAGAAGACCTGCCCTGCACTGCTGAGTGCTGTGGTTCGCTCAGCAATGCTATGCAACTGCAGCGGATGCCAAGCATATCGATATGTCAACATTGCCTGCATCTGTCACTGGGGTCCGACGGCCATCCCATATAAGGAATGTTTCACCTTTACCTACAGGCCAAGGGGGTGGCGGGGCGCCCCAAAACTGAAGGCCCGGCGTCTTTAACCGAAGCAGCAGTCGGAAGACCACGCAAAGCGTGGCCTTTAGAGAGTTTAGAGCACTTCAGATGTTCTTAAGGTGCATCAGGGACCCAGGGCCCTCTCTGAAAGAACAGAGGGCCCTTGGACGTTCAACAGAGCCCTGCACATTTCAGAGGGGCCCCTGAGCAGGTCAGAGGGCCTCCTGAATCCGTTGAATGAGCACCTAGCCAGCACAGAGCGGCCCCTGGGAAGGTATAGGAGAGGCCCCCGAGCAATGAGCATGTCGGCAGGGCAACAAAGCAGCCAGTGCAGTCCCCTGCCAGGTCTTAAGGGCCCCTGAGCAGTCTTGAGGGCCACTGGACAGACCAGAGGGCCCTGGGAAGTGCAAAGGGCCCCTGTGCAGGCCAGAGGGCCCCTGACCAGACCGAAAGAGTGCCTGGGTGGGTCAGAAGGACCCATGAACATGCCGAATGTCCCCTAGCCAGCACCCAGGCGCCCCAGGGCAGGTCGCAAGGCCTTCTGAGCATGTTGACAAGGCGACACAACAGAAAGCACAGTCCCTTACCAGGTAGGAAGCCCCCCCCCCCTTAGAAGGCTGGAGGGCCCCTGGACAGACCAGAGGGCCCCTGGCAGAGGCGTAGCTTCCCCAAACGAGTTGGGGGCTGAGCTGGGAAAAAATCGCTTAAAGTACCATCAAAATCCACAAAATACAGATTTCTCCCCGGATTTGACCCACTTCCTCGTCAAAGTTTGGGGGCTGAAGCCAAGTTGGGGGGTGAATCCCCCCAAACTGAATAGGAAACTACACGTCTGACCGCTGGGAAGTTCAAAGGGCCCCTGTGCATGTCAGAGGAGCCCCTGACCAGACCGAAAGGGCCCTTAAGCAGGTCAGAGGGTTCCTGATTACATCGAATGGGCCTCTTTCCAGCACAGAGGTACTCCTGGGCAGGTCGGAGAGGCCTCTGAGCATGTCGGCTGGGTAAAAAAGCAGCCAGTGCAGTCTTTGGCAGCTCGGAAGGGCCCCTGAGCAGCCTGGAGGGCCTCTCGACAGACCAGAGGGCCCCTGAAAAGTTCAAAGGTTCTCTGTGCAGATCGGAGGGGCCCCTGAATAGACCAAAAGGGCCCCTGGGTGACTAAGAAAGGTCCCTGAACATGTCAAATTAGCCAAATTGGCAAATCCTGACTACATGCCTGGTTTATGGGCCTCTCTGCTCAGCCAACAATTAACTTGGGCACTGATCAGGCACAATGGTTTAATCCCATTGTGCCCGATCAGTGTCCTGGTTAATTGTTGGCTGGGTGAGGGTCCTGGTCCAGATCAGCTCATCGAAACTTGAAGAAAAAAATGGGTCTCACAAAATAAAGTGTCCGAAATCCGTAGAGTTTTTCATATCCATTGGGGGGGGGGACTTTCAACGCTTTAGAAGGGTCCTTTCGAGGTGCTTCCCTTCCCCCTCCTTCCTGGACAAAATCTTGGCTACATGCCTGCACTTTTAAATGGGTTTTTGACTTGAGATAGCCATTATATTCGGAAGTTATCGATAAATATAATTTACAAAGTTCATTAAAAAAAGCTTTTTTAAGCAATTTAGTTTTCAATTGGCAAAATGCGGTCTTTGCAAGTCCCGCCGCTGATTGGCTGACAGCCACTTCAAGATTGTTGGTCCTGTGAGCCCGGACGACCTGCATTTATCTAACCTTGGCTGGATTCAGGATTACCCACTGCGAGTGGTTTGGATTGGCTTGTGGACCAAGCACCGTATCCTCTTTGGTATCATAGTGCTGGAACTCTCACCCTGTTCCGAGGTGTATTACCTCTGTCGGAGCACCACAGGCCGGGGGCGCACCTCTGTCGGAGCATCCCAGGTCAGGGGCGCACCTCTTTCGTAGCACCACAGGTCGGGCGCGCACTCCCGCTCGGAATGTTTTCGTTTGTCCTCGAGCGCAGCGCGATCCCGGGATGATTCGCTCTTATCGCTCATGTCGCCAAAGTCAACAATCTGAAGACAATGAGCTGTGATCCATTGGACCATTGGTATTTTTACAAAGTAGGAGCGACCCGAATTTGCATGAGGGTATTCTCACATATTTGTAGGAGGGACGATAACTTTGACCTCGAAGGCGCCAACGTTCTCGCGTGGCATCGGCACAAGGAAATTAGGTTGCGGAATACTGAATAACTCCCGACTATTTCAATTTTCATGAATATGTCATTATGCAGAAGCTATCCCTGGAAAACTGCTAAATATCCCTGTGTCCATGTAGTCAGCGTCTATCATTAGTCTGCCAAGCCAAGAGACGTATGACACTACTCCAGAAATAGGCCCTGCATGACCGACATCAGCCAGCATCCCTGCGTGGCGAATCACCATTTTGGCTCAACTCAAACGAGCTCCCTCCTGCATGCAACATGTGCCGGGGACGCGTTCCCCCTCTCAAAATGCAAGCGTTCCCACAAACATTTTCGGATTTTAACATTACTACCATGAGCGTTGCATGAAAAGAATCAACTTCAAAGTGCCTTTGCCAGCCTCCCCTCAACTTTTGGAAGGTGGCGACGCTCATGCACGCACGCTTGTCCCGACCGCATGCAGGGCGCAGCGTCGGGCTGGCAGCGGGCCACCTTTCGACTGCGAGTGCAGTGACCGATGGAGTAAAGCTGCTGGTTTGTCGAGAGTGAGAGGAACACTGAAGAGTCAATTTAGTTTGACATTTGTGAAACAGCACGGTCACTGACGCGGCTGGGGACCAATAGTTGTGCTTTATTGACCGCGTACCCCGACGTGAGCGTTATAGAGCTCACTGCGCTCGACTGATGAGAGACTATGCATTATGCAACACATCAGAGGCGAATAACTTGACGCTAGCTTTGATGCTGCCAGCTTGCTGTCTGCATTTCACTTCTCATATTTCAAACTGGGACTGCTATAGCCCGGCACGATCGCAACAATGAAAACAGACCCGAACCTAAGTAATCGCAAATAAATAGTTGACTCTTTCCCACCCAGCTGCTTAGCCAACCTAATACCTTTGGACAGTAATGTTGAAAAATCCTTAGTAATGCTCATCGAAAAATCCGCTGACCGCTTGGTTCAATTGAGTTTAGTCCGATGTTTTAAACTGCTCATAATGTTGTAGTGATGTGGGATGTCCACGACTTTAAGGGCTTTTTCATGCGCGATTACGGTTCCTAATTCATTTTTTCATAGCAGTCTAGCATGTTTACCACTGGGCCGGGGAGTACAATTACAAACCATCTAGTTTATACCTAGATGGCTTGCCTCGGGAGGCAAGCCATCTAGGTAACTATATGAACTGTCGCAAAACTGGCGTGTTCCACTGCCATGCTTTACCAATGACATTCACTTACGTGACGATTAGAGTTGCAAAAGCGTGGCCCGATGAAGCACGGCACCAAGCCCGCCGGGCTTCGTGCCGCGCCTGAGATGCCAGCTTGCCAAACTTTCGCCTTACCTCATCATGACGAATAGATGCACTCAGTTTACAATATGCGGTGCATGTGCCGTGCTGGACTGCACACAAACTAATTACCAATACTATGCCGTGTTTGTGTGCTGTACCACTTATCATCCATGGTAATTGGTGTGGAGCAAAGCGATGTAATATTGTTTAGGATTTTTCCAACTTAAACTGAAGACCAAAAAGTCAAGCCTTCCCAGCCTAGCGTTATGAAATACAAGTCGCAACATAGCTTCAAAAATTGCAAATTGGTTGTCCTAGAAAAACACATGTTAAGTAAGTATGTGCAAACATGAGCACTGAGATTCTATATTTGGCGAGATTTTAATAACGTATAACATCACATGGATTTTGACTGGGTTTGTATGAATATGTCCACCGCACAGAATCCGGTCCAGCGGTCCCAATTCGCTATTCGTCTGCAGCTGGACCGGATACGAAGCAGTACAGTGACGTCCTTGTCACTTCCTGCACCGTCCGTGGGCTGTATGTCTGCCAACTGCATGACCACCGCCAACGGCGTCAGTACCATGCAGTCAAACGGAAGACAACACTAGCGCCTTTTCCCGGTTTTGATTCGTCGAGTAACGAGCGTTTTGGGGAGCCAGCTTTGTGTTTGTCCGTTCATCAGAATGTGGTGTTATTTGTTGCAGTGTAGAGATGATTCAATGAAGGGCTCTGGGCGTCACGGGGCCGTAAAGTCGTCATGTTTGTTGATCCGCAGACGGTTTGAGCAGTCGTCAAAAACACACACACACACACACACACACACACACACACACACACACACACACTACACACACACACACACACACACACAAACACACACACACACACACAAATATAGACGATGGAGTAGGTAGCTCACCGGGAGCAGGCATACATGAATAAACAGGCTCAGATAGCCGCTATCAGTCAGCAGGCCAATGAATAGTTTTACATGCGGCGTTTGATTATTTCGGCGACTGCGGCAGAATGCAAACCAAGCGGTAGCCACCCCTCACCGACTTCCTTTTCCAATTAATACAGACCGACTGGGTGGGATGCCCAACCCTATTATAGCTCAGCGTACGGAAACTATCCATTCTGGCATTGAAAGATGTGCCAGATTTCTGACATGTCTGGTGGAGCTTTAGTGGTGAATATCCTGTGTTCGGCAGCATGGTCGTAAATTGTTGGTAGCGTATAGCCAAGGGCTTCACCACCTTCCGAGACCGAAAGTTGAGGGTGGACGGGGCACGGAGGCACTTAGAAGACGATTATTTCCATGCAATTTATTTGAATGCAATGCTGCGATGTGTGTCATTTACATCGTATTTTTATTTCCAATAACTTCCTTACATTTTGTGTCCGGAATATTTCGGCTTATACCAATTATTTGTATTATGTAATTTTGCTGAAACGTGTATTTGGATATTTAACAACGATTTTGGCAGAAGTATCATGCTTCACCTAGAGTGCGTTAACGTCTTGACATGCGAACTTGACAATGAGGGTCATAAAATATTTTGAGATTCTGAGATGCGTGCATCATCTCAATCATGTCAAGAACGGCTTTTTGCCAGCCAGTGTACCAGTGTACCTGCAATCGCAAATATGCACAGCGTATGGCGTATCATCAATATATGCACGTCGGGGAGATCGGATTGATGACAAGATCCGGCAGGGCCGACCACTCAAAGGCGCTGGATGTGGCTGCCAGATATGGTAACGTTCACGTCACTAGAAGTGGTAGCGTAGCCAGTGACTTGAGCTCCAAATAAGGAGGCGTGCCGTCGATATCATTCCACAATGTCCCAGAGTTAGGAGATGTTATGGCAAGCTTTGAATTCCTACACCAGTTTATCTTGTATTTTTTATTGTGGCTGAAAGCTAATGTCGCATCACGCATTCAGTAACCTAATGCACATGAAATGCCAATGTCATAGCGCGTTATGAGTACAACTGAAATGGGTTTGGTTTTTGACATCCGTGGAACGTTAAGACTATAAATCAAACCATTCTGAGCTACGTGCTCAGGGACAGCCTCCTTTTACTCGAGAGAAAAAATGCGAAACAGCCTTGAACAGATGCGCAGCTGCCTCCGGATAATAATTTTCAATTAATGAAATCTGTCATCATAGCCGTTTTCACGATGGATTATTGCACTGAAAAAATATGAATCTTCCTGAAATGTTTTAAAATGTTTTGTATGCAAGGTTTTTTAAGTTATATTTTGATCCCATTCCTTAAAGGGACCACTGTCCACTCAAATACAATTTGAATAGGTTTTTGATTAGAACAGCCGAATTATAAGCACATGAAGTCTTTTTTTTGTTTCTTTGTTTTTATTCGCGCCCCCAAGTCGCTTCCAATATCGCCGTTTCAAAGTTAAGTCTTCCAGCCAATGTGTGACGAGTTCCAGCCACCATTATCGTACCCAAAAAATAATGCGCTTGTGCCAACTAGGAAAATATATGATTTTCTTTTGCTTTAGCATTTCTACCCAAATTGTAATGTTCAGAATATTATTCATGTCTTATTTAGCCTTTCACGATACTTTTTTGCACGAAAATTTTTAAAAAATATTTTAAAATGTTTTAAAATTATTCATAGTAGCGTCTTCACGATGACAAATTCGAATAAATGTTTTAACCCTCGATCTACGTGCCGTAGGGCGAGGATTAAAACATTTTTTTTGCAAAATAGTCATACGTTGAAAGCCGGCACAACTAAAGCATTTCAAAACATTTTTAAATGTTAAAACATTTCGCGCAAAATAAAAGCCAGTTCTGTTTGAAAACGGGCTACTTTGCCTAAATTTAAATTAGAATAGGCATGGCTGGAAAGTTAAGTAGAGAAGAATTACAAGTTATACACGATTTTGCACATTAAAGTTTTAAAAAATGCGAAGGATTTAATTCCCAGTCATGAATGAAGTATGATTTTCCAATCGATTTTTGATATCGGTGTTTACATTAGCCGTTTTCACGATGGATTATTTTGCAGCGAAATTTTAAACATATTTTAAAATTTTAAAAAATGTTTCAGAAGTAGCCGCTCCTCACGATGAGACCTAATTTGCGAGAATATGCACTTTAAGGCCTGCACTACGGTCCTCGTATGGGCTGATTAAAGCATTTTTTCGCAGATTAGTCCATCGTGAAAGCGGCTGCTCTTATAAAAAACTACGTCCAATACATTTTTAAAATGTTTTAAAAAACATTTTGTTCCGAAATGGATTTTGAGCATTTTCAAGTAACAGGACGATTTGTCTTAAAAAAGTGGCCTCAGAAATTTGTAAATAATGTTGGTTAGAAATATAATATGCTACATATTACGTTTGTTTGGTTATTTAGGCAAGATAATATTTAAAAGGTACTCATGTTGATGCCCGATCTCCACCGACCTGAAACTTTTTCCAAATATTCCGAAACATGTTGTGGCCTGCACGCTCTATATGGCTGAACTCAATAGATCCCCCTCAAGTTACGTCATAATTAGGGACTCGCCCAATACAATCGGCCTCGATATTCTAGCCACATCAATTTTGCCTGGCGATGCAAAGCTCCGAACTGTGATCCTGTGTTTGCGCATGGACCTGTGAATCCAATTGACGTGCAATGAAAACTAGAGTATTGTGTGAACGGTATCTAAAATCTGAACGCAAATGGGACGCTAGACTCATATGTTCTTTAGGAAACGGCCAATTTGTATCGATTAACTTTGTTATGAGCTCATTCACTGATCTCCATATCTTTGAATAGTGATAAGATTTGCGCCTTAATCAGATAATTCACTTCTAGAATATATCTTTATTACTAAAACTTGTGCAGCTAAAATAATTTTAAAACATTATGATGATTCAGAATCTTTTCAGCACAATATATATCCATTCGTTGAATAACAGAGTCTCATTTTACAGTTATGAAATCAGTAGACAAACAGAGGACATACTGAGATGTTTACAACCTGAATGTTGATCTCTCCGGAGATCTGTAAAAGTTCGTCCAGCGCATATATAGTTACGGACAAACTTTCGTAATAAGGAGCCTTTTATTTTCTAATTACATAAACAATCAAGTAAGCTGAACTTAGAATCACAGTGTGTGCTAAGTGACCTCGCTTGTCTGAACCCCATTGGGACCGAGTTGTCTAAGGACGGCGCCATTATTGGTAATACACATGTAGCTCGTTCGCGGCCTGTGTTAACCACTTATTACGTCGGGGGGGCCGAATCGCCCCCCCCTGAGGTTTTTCTGGCGACAAGCTCATCATAACTCAACTCAGAATCTTCAAACTTGCTGGCTGTTTACCTAAAGTTTCTATTGCGCATCGAATGTGTACTTTATTTTCCAATGAATATTAGGAGGTGTCCAGGACTCAGTTTATAGGGGGGCGTGTTACACACTAATCTTTGGAATGAATTAACACTCATTGTGAGAGTTTGTGTGTAAGAGATAGTGTTATGCATAAAACAGACATCAGTAGAAAATTTTGAATTGATTTTTTTCAAGAGAATGACTATCGCAAATTCAAAATTTTGAATTTTGTAAATCCAATGAAAAAACTGACTTTTTTTCACAAATATTAGATGCAAGATTTCTTATTTTCTAAGCGTTTTTCAAATAAACCGGTATATATTAGATAAAACATGCCCATAAATAATAGTTGTTTGATAAGTTCGTGGTGAATCTAATATTTGATGAATCACTGATGTCAGGTCTAATGCTAACCTTTCAATATAAGTATTTGGTGAAAAATGAAAACCGATTGGTAAATACATTTGCATCAATCCAATTATTTCTAGTTATGATGCATCTTAGGCCCTTTCTTGATTTGAAAAGGATGAATTTTTTAGCATGACCTTTATATGAAAGGTCATTTCAGGTCTCTCATACCAACTACCTATTTTATACACTATAACTCGTGATCACAAGAACATCTCAATTAGAGAGCTCACAAATGTTTCTCTAAAGTTGTCTCGTCAATACACGTCTTTTGATAGCATTTTGACCGACGTAAGTATTACCTATGACCTTGACCCGGGGTCAAATTTCGATTGTTGACAATGTTGATATGATCGAACCGCAATGACAAGATGTAAACACGATGTTACCAAAATCTAGTCGCTCTTGTTATCACTTTAAGATAAAGTTATTGTACGAAACAAAATGCGAAAACAGGTTTTTTTACCATTTGTTGACCCTACCAGTCCAACATTGAACTGAGGTTTTCATGATGCCTGATTTGAGTGAAAACACAATTAAAAATCGCTATTTATCTAGGATTTTTCGGATCCTTATAGCTGCATAGTATTCAGAGATAATTGCAAAGTTCCTGAAAATTTTCATGTTTTGACAAAATAATTTTAATGACTCATTGACCGTGAAGATATGTCCAAAGGTCACCAAAATTTGACAAAACAGAGTTCATTGTCGCATAGTCACACACCCAAGTTTCATGTTTTTCTATTGCTTTATTGGAAGCGAGATTTGAGGGGGCCGAAGAAGCCCCCCCCCGCAGATCGTGTTATGCTTTTCATCACGTCTGGGAATGGTTCTAAAGAATAGGCGGGCGGTGCAACCCAGACTGACATTTTACAAATATTATTATGAGCAACTACTGCCTGTAGCGTAAAATGATACAACTACAATGTTTGAAATGGATGTACAGTTAATAACTATTTTTGTAAAAAAATAATCGTGCAATAAAAAATAAAAAAAATAGTATCAATCTGTATTCTTATCTCTGGAACAATTGGTGTTAGTATATGCTCTACGACTAGTCGTCGCTCAAATTTATATTGTTAAATTGTCAGCCGGTGTGCCCGTCCCGCCTATCCTTTAACACAGGTCGCCCCGACTGCTTCTTCTTGTGTATTACCAATATGGCCGCCGTCATTAGACCAGTCTGCCGGCCAATGCGCCTTCCATCTCTATAGAGTTCAGTGCTTAGAACCAAACATACCGCTCGAGTTTCACACAGGTGATCGGACGCACCTGACTCACCTTCCTGCCTCTGTCCCATTGTCCTACGCACTCAAAGCTGACACAATATACTGTATTGTTATTTAAGTATATATGGCTCTAAACTTGAAGTATGTCCACAGTCCTAACACTCTTCATTCTTCTTTTTTCTTCTCAATTCCCAGCATTGTTCTATAGAAGTGCGCCTGATCGTGACTAGCACGCACTAAAGAGGATGTGATGGACCGATCACCGTTGGTATTATGATCCATTATTGCTGGTTATTTTCTGGACCAATTATTTATGATTGATATGAAATTGGCCATTGTGTAAAGCGCACGCCTAGCCAAAACGTCTCTCAGACTATGTAACAAAGGTAAACACAGCCCGGCGTTTAGCTTCCTGCCCGCATAGGTACCGAAGACATTAAACGCGACATCGATGACATCGTCCACCGGGCTGGACTGTGTCTCACGACTTCTCCATCTCCAGTCAATCCTCAGTACCTGCAGTGAACCCTGTAACGGCGCCATTGCCTGGTCATCAGAAGTGTGTCTGATCACTTCTGTTCGCAGCACACCTCCTGAACGAGTCCACGGCGTGACACGGATCTACCGGTCGTGACATCCCCGATCGAGTCGCCGCGTTACGCCGGTGGAGACTCGGTCGGCCGTCCTGCCCGATCGCTGCAGATCGTGTCCGCCTCTAGCCAATCGGCGCGGGTGGCTCGAGCCGATCCAGCCCGCGAGGCGACCACACACGGGGCCCGCTCCGGCGAGCCTGCCGCCGTGATGGCCCCATCACCCTCGCCGAACACGACTCATTCCTCCGACAACGGCCACTCAACGACAGCGGCGACAGTGCGGCGCAGTCAGACTCCGTCTCCGTAACGTCCCGCGGCTATGTGTGAATGACAGCGTGCGGCTGAGAGCTGCAGTGATACAAACACAGACGGGCTGCCGCGCAGGGTAGGATCGCCCCTGACCGCCGTATAACTCAGCCGGCCAATCTGGCCGCCAGTCGTAAACGTGGTCAGCGTGTCACGGTGGCTGGCCCACCGGGAGGCGGCGGAGCGGGGGGACCCGCCGCGTCGTGATCCGCCCCAGCAGACCCGCTCCGTGATCGCGCCGTGATCGCGCCGTGCAGCGGGACAGGCGAGGGTCAGGGGCGGCCCTGTCGCGCACGATCAGACCACTGCTCACTGCAGAGGATACCGGGAAAACACGTGAGGAAAGTCCGCTGGGGGGGGGGGCGCAGGGGAGTGGATGGAGAGAGAATAATACGCCAGGATTGCCAGAGGACCGTGTCATGAAACTCTTACGACGGCACGATAAAGCAGTAAAACGTGTATGCGCGGCTTGGAGATTCGCAGGATCCATTTGGCGGCTAAGTCATAAAGGTGATTTAAATGCTGCCTCGTCAGGCGCTCGCTTGTTCTGCGGTAATTTAAGGTGTGCTTGCGTTAAATGCGAAGAACGCTAGAATTCCGTGTTAATATATCGCGTTCCGTGCGCGATGGCTGTTTGGATGAGTGTTGATCCGGGATAGTGATTACTATGTGCATGTAATTGATGCGGAGTCCGAGTAAAGCTAAAAATAGGTTTGCTCGATGCTAACATAAGATCCGGGATCGCCTTTCCGTGAGGCGACAAATAAATTCAAACTCTTTGTTGTCGATTGACTAATGACTTAATGATTACGGTATTGGTCTTGTGCCATGAATATATTAGACAATGCTGCACAATCATAGCATAATTGGGCATCGTCACCTCCTGTGCTGATGCCCGGTATTAAACTCCAGCGTCACTATTGGAGTGCTACGGATCCATCTCCCAGCCTTACACATACAGGTGGCTGGGAGACGGTAGTACACTCCTTAGGGAACTTCGTTGCCCACTGAGTTAGTTTTCGAGGTGGCCGAGCTTAGCCCGACAGCCGCAGAGACCTGGGCCACACCGAGCCTGACAGCCCAGGCCATCTCGGTCATCTCACGCCGCGCTCCTAAATCGTGTTCGGTGCCCACTCCTACCCCGCCCCTCACGTTCGCACGCTCTCACGGTGTCACGCTCCCACGCTCCGCCGTGGTGGCACCGCGCAGAGCACCCCGCAGAGCTGGAATTGTGGACATTTCAGAAGAACAGAAACGACGACATCTCTGAACATCGTTATTCTCTATGGACTTAAAACAATACACTTATTTCCGATAGCCCTCATTTTCAGCCTCAGTGAATCATGTCAAGTTCTGAGAGTCCGGGTGTGCTCGGAGCTAATGACAACAATTCCTCCACGTCTTTTGTCGCTACAGATACATTACATATTGTTTGCAACATACGGGTGCGGGTTGGGGTCGGGTGTGGGTGGTAGAAGTCTGTTTTCTATTACTAGAGATGCCCGGTGCCGGGCCGTGGGCTGCTGGCAAGAGTGAGTCGTGCTCCTGAACCGCGCGCCTCGTCGGACCCGGGCTGACTGTACCACCGGAACGCCGTGCCGTGTGTACGTGCCCTGTACCGGCCCTCTCAGGCCGGGACTGTCCATGTACTCGACCCTTCTCCAGCCGGGCTTTCTGTTACCCGCCCTCTGTCGACCGTGGTCTAGACCGCCGGACGCCGTCGCGGTTTGTGTCGTGCCGCCTTGGTACCGCCCTCTCCAGACCGGGCTGTTCTGTACCGCCTCCCAGGCTGTGGCTTGTCTGTTACCCCCCTCTCCAGTCTCTCGGGCTGCGTGAACCGCCCTCTCCAGCCGGAAGTCTGTACTCGTCCCTCTCCAGGCCGGGCTGTCTGTACCGCCCTCTCCAGGCTGGGCTGTCTGTACCGCCCTTTCCAGGCCGGGCTTGTCGTACCGCCCTTCCAGGCTGGGCTGTTCTGACCGCCCTCTTCAGCCGGGCTGTTGTACCGCCCTCTCAGTTGCCGAATTGTCTAGATATCCCGCCCTCTCTCCAGCCGGCTGTCTTTACCTCCTTCAGCCGGGACTATTCACTGTACCGCCTCTCTCCAGGCCGAGCTTGTCTAGTACCGCACCTCTCCAGCCGGCTCTTACGCCCTTCTCCGGCCACGGCTTCTGTACCGCCCCTTTCCTCAGGTGGGCGTTCTGTACCGCCCTCTCCAGGCCGGGCTGACTGTACCACCGGACGCCGTGCCACTGTGTCGTGCCCCTGGTACCGCCCTCTCCAGGCCGGGCTGTCTGTACCGCCCTCCTTCCGCCGGACGGCCGAGCGGTGGTCGGCGGTGGGCCCGGCACTCGGCGCAGGCGGCCCGTAATGCGCCGCTATTGTCGCTCAATTGAAGGTGCCGGCCGACTGATCGATATCGCGGCGCCCGCCGCGCCGCGGGGCCGTGGGAGAGATGCCGCGCCACGCTCGCCACCACCGCCACCAGACGCGCCGCGTATGTCGCCCGTGGTCGGAGCCCGGACAGCGGTACGACCGCCTGCGTGCGGCGGCGGCGGTGGCGTTGGCAGGGCCGGTTAGCCGTGCTGTTGGTTTCAGAGGTGGGTTTTTCGGGCCGTCGACAGATGCACTGTAGTGTGGTTGGAGCTGCGCGGAGCTGCGGCGTGTGATTGGGTGACCAGCCGCTCACCGCGGCTCACGACCTACTGCCGGGCTGTCACCACGAGTCACCGAATCACGCTCACAAAAACAAGAAAGCATAATGGAAAAACTGTATATGTTCTTTACAGTGTGGTACTAATTTACTCATTAAAACTATCCCTCAATATTTTGAGAATTAACATTTGTAAAAGTACGTACCTATTCTATCGAGTGATATGGACACGCTGCTTCACTATCTGGAGAATACGTAGCTGTCAGCTGTTTTTCCCCGATGACCATTCGAACAGACTCGCTGCTGCGGTCCGTTTATAACCTGTTGTATCATGTGACGCCGTCCGTCTGGTTGGTATTGTGAGGTGGCCGCCGCCCGTCTGGTTGGTATTGTGGGGTGGCGCCAGTGGCCGGCCGGAGAGCCGGGGCCGGCGCTGTAGAGCGGCGCGTGACTGCGGCGGCTGGCCGGGTGCGAACAACGCGTCACCACTGGACGCCGCCGGCACCCCGCCGCTGCCTCGGCCGGCCTCCGCCGCGGACGTGCCACTGCCGAGGAACTGGAGCAGCAGCAGACCTAGCAGCAGCAGCTACAGCAGGCTCAACAAGCACAGGCTCAGCAGCAGCAAGCAGCACAGTTCAGCAGCCAGCAGCAGCAACAGCACAGCAGCTCAAGTCAGCATCACTAGCGCATCACAGCAGCAGCACAGCACGGCACAGCAGCGTGCACAGCACGCGGCACGTCAGCAGCACAGTCTCAGTCAGCACAGCTCACCACTGGCAAGCAGCAATCTCACGCGCCGAGGACAACGCACTCTCTAAAACTATCGCCACTGACACGCCAGCACATGCACGCCCAGACAGCCCAGCATCGAGCCAGCATTCGGTCTGTCCCGACTCTGTTATACTCAGAGCTATACGAATCCGGTCTCACAGTGTAAAGCGAGGTGTATATGCGTGCGCTTCTTCAACCATCAGCATATGGGCTGATCGCCATAGAGCGTGTGCGTGAATAGTTGTCTATTTATTTGATGACTGCGACGTTCTTATCTTTAACCGAGTGTCTCTCAGGCGTGTAAATCGAGACACCATATAGCGATACTGTAATGTTCAACATGTGGAGACTGTGTATCTATGGCGTCCTCGCTGAGTCGGCCTCTCTCTTCGTATCATTCATGCCATCAACTCCTCGACTCAGGTTTTTTGTGATGATGGGAATCTGTGCATTTGGAGATCCATCCAGACCCAGTCAAGTCGTTCGGTGTGTGCTTCAGCTCAGCAACTGCGAGAAATAAGATACCTTGCCTTTTGAGTCTCTTGCGCCTCTTTCTGTGTGCGCTCGGATGCACTCGACGACTATCAGATAAACGTCGCCATTGACAAACTGCTCGTTCTGCATGAACCTGTTCGATAGAGCCACAGATGTGGTGGCCTATTGTGTCACGGAGCTTGCAGGGGCTTGACTGTGGTTCGAGACGTCAAGCAGTCAGCGTTCGTGGAAAATGCCTGGGGGTATAGAATATTTGTGAGGATGTGGTGACAAAAGACGGTGCATTATTTTGAACGTCTCGACACGGGCTGCTCGGGTTAGTGCGGGCATGTGTAATTTCACTCGGCGGTCGACACGAAGCAACCATCCTGCGCAATCCGCAGGGATTCAATATATGGTACTTGCGCCAGTTCGGTTGTCAGTCGTCAGACAATTTGCACGCCCTTATGACTTCTGTATGTGTGACCGCATGTGGAATGAGCGGAGCGCTTAGAGAGTGCCTCTCGGTAACCGCCGGCGAACCCCGCAGCTTTGTGTTTGGCTCGTGCCAAGATTTCAGGGCCTCAGGTACTCACAACTCACGGTAAATAGAGTCCCAGCTGTCATTCTAGCCAGCCCTGGAGGTCTACGAGCCCAATTGTCGAAAGCCTGGCCTCTGTTCCAGCCTTCTCATGCTCTCAAAAAGGCCGCCTCTCAGCAGATGCCATCCAGCAAAACCGTGATCATGACTGTCGAAACACAGTACTAACTGAGTTACGCAGCACAGGTAGTTGGCGTCCATTCTACTATAGCCCCAGCTGATCTGAGCATGATATGAGAACCACTCGGCAGCTGGCATGCTGCGCTTGCACAGTCTCGCTATCTGCCATATGATAAATATTATTAGATGCGTATTCGAACTAGTTCCACATAATGACTCAATCACATTATTGATGCGACTTCTCTAATATCTTAGTATCGTGCAACTTTCTGGTTGGTCATGATCGCAAAATGTTCGATAGGGAGGCACCCATCGAATGACATCCTAGGGTGTGACCTGCTCGACTGTGTCTCATTTGTTATTATTGTTCACGTCCCAGTTCTATTAGTCTTTGTGCACGGTTGCCATAATATGTATCCTACGGGCGCGAGCTCACGTCCCTCGCGCCTCATCGTTATATATGTTAGCGATCAGAAACTCTCGAGACTATCTACTATTCGAGTCAATCCCATACGCCCTGTCTTAATTTCAGTCAATGGTGAGCGATCAAACGTTGTAATAAAGTCTGGTAGAATGCGACTACAATGTTAGCGGAGAGTGACAACTTGAACAATTTGTGCATGTGGCTCTCCGCGATCACTAGCCGTCTGGTCTCCGAAGTGTTACGCGTAATTAAATATATCATAAATCTCCGCATTTCACATGGCAACTCTAATCAGAGCATATTAAATGATGTTTACGGGTTCTATAGCCTTTTAACATTAGCTTCAATTCGTGTGATGTTAATGACTATTACGACCTCGATGACTAATGAATTTAAGCGCCGTTCAATATCCCTGGAGATTGTCACCACCTGAAGTTGAAAGGTAATATAAATAGACGTATAGAATGTATAAGATACTCCGTCCGAAAAATTGCACGTGCATAACCTGCGCTATAGTGGAGATACTATAATGTGTAATAATTGCTACAATATTACATGAAGCCATAAGCAGAGAGCGTACAAGAATTAACATTAGAGAGCGATACGATAAACAATGTAAAACATCTAAATACGTCGAACAATACTGGCAATAACACAGAAGTTGATCAGTCAGTAGGTGCCCAAATTAGTGCAGTAAGATAATACAAGAAAGATACCTTAATAGGAAACCCAGGACGCAGATGACAGCAACTCTTAAGTAAGGAATAATATGCTATCCCGCGTAACTCTGAATGGGCTAGCTGAAAAACAGTCAATAAATAGAATAATTATAATCTCATACAAAATGAATACATGACTGGGGAGCGCATATAGTGTGCCAATCACACAATCAATACTCACTTGCTTTCACGTCAGAATCCTGCTCGGCAGATTGGAAACTAAGTCACGGATTGGGCGTGGCCCGGGCGCCACAAAGCCTGCTTTACTATCGTTTTAGAGCGCTGAACTCATTTATTGTATCGTTACTTAGGCATGAAGCACGGAATATCTCGATAACGTCCGTTTCGATCTTGCTTTAGCGTCGATTGCCGCCCCGCCCAATTACAAGAGGGCGTGCTCCATGGGCTCGTCGCGGGATTTACTTGCGGAGTTTCCACTGGCGCCGCTCTCTGAAACTACAAACTAGTCCCAACGAGCTCTGCATGGACCGCTTCAGTGACATCGAGAAGCTATATCGAGCAGCGCAGAACCAGGCCGGTGACACCCTTTGATCCTATTGGAGGCACAGCGGCGAATGGGCCTCAGCTCCCTGACCCAACAACGCATTCCTATGCGCACCCAGGCCGCTTTCGAGCTCTGTGCGGCCACCGTTTGGTCGCCGCCACTTGACGACAGCCGCTTGCCGGGTGAACCTGAGCGGAGCGCGCGCTCGGCGGAGCGTTTTTGTCGCCGCCGTCCAGCGCTGCTGTGTTTTGTGCCGCCTCTCAGGCAGATGGGTACTCCGGGTAGGCGACGTGCACCTGCGCGGGAGACGCGTGTCACAGACAGGTGGGGGCGTGCTGGCGCGGCCCCTGAGTGGGTGGTCGCACCGTGCACATGCCACAGTGACTGAGTGAGAGATCGGTGCGTGGGCAGCGATGGCGGCTGGAGGTGCTGACAGATAGTGAAACGGAGCGGTGTCGGGAAAAACTGGCCACATGCCGGACACACAAGCTGGTTTGATTCGACCGGACCCCAAGTCGGACCTGCTATACGTGACCCAGTGTCAGACTGTAACCCGAACGGGCCTCAACCAACCCTGCTGAGTGCTGATTCGAAACGCCGCAGCTGGATGATTTGGTCGCGCTGGGATGAGGTTGTACAAATAAACACTGAAAAGCAATGCAACCCCTTGTGAGAAGAGACACGTCAGCCAAAAATAAAAGTGGTGCAACTATTTGCTCACCGTTTTTGTTCCAGAAACGCCAAAATGTGCTATGTGGTTGCAATGTGTGGTGTGATTCAGCATTTCTTCGAAAAGTCCGCTCCAAACGACACATTTCCGAACAAAGGCTATCCCGCACGATGCGTTCTGAATGAATTATATTCCACGTTACATAAATCTGAAGGAAGGCTTCACATTAGACGTCTTGTCATCGGAATAGTATCAGGCACAGTAGCATAGCTCTTCTGCACAGTGACGAATGGAGACATCTGGAGATATACGGAGACACAGCCCGATCGTCAAGATGCAGAAGCAACAACACACAGAAGTTACACAACCACGGAATGTTTTGAATGTTTGCTTTCAAAACAGCAGGTTACGTTATTTATCCATTGCAATACCCGGCACCCGTATGTCGAACGCTTTCATTGTGAAAATCTATTTTACGTTCTGTCTTGACTTCTGTTTTTGTTTTGTACTAACTCAAAAGTTATCCAACTCGTCGAGCACGTTTTCACCGTTGTCTGTGTGCCGACCTGGCCGCCTAAGAGCAGCTCTGTTGCCGCTGGGACGTGGGCCGGCCCTCTGAATCACTGCGTCTCTCTGCCAGACCGGCCACTGACCATGCAGCGTCCTGCACAGCCTGCACAGTGTGGCGGCCCGCCGTGTTGACAGGCGTGACGTGTGACGGATGCTCGATGACCGGCCGACACAGGCCGCCACCGGGAAAGGTGACGGGCGAGTGACACAGATGTCCTCTTAGTGCGCAGTGCACACTGGTCACTGCACACACCCGCCGGTGGCCGTGTCCCACTTCGGGCGCCGCTCAAAATCTGCTATCGCGCCGTATTCATGGTCTGCCAGCAGGGCAGCGTTCATGCGCCTAGTCCATTGTAATCCAGCGCTATCTGAATGCCGTCTGGCCGGCGTGTAGGACCTGTCTGAAATTCCGCCCTTCCTTGGCGGCGGAGATGATCGTCTATATCTCCCATACTGAGGCGCTCGGGTATCGGTCGTGTGCACACTGAGGTCATCGTTTAGCACGTTTAGCCGACACTCCGACGCTCATTTTCATGCCGGTGCGCCGCCGCCTCTCCCCGCCGCCGCTCACTCCAACAGGAGGAAAGGTCCGCGTGACCTAACCTTTCCTCATTGGCATTCTGGAAGCCTTCGACCGGGGATATTTTCACGTTCTTTTAACGGGGCTATAAACTGATTCCGTCATGGGGCGTACAGCTAATAGCTGCTCCCAAGTGGTCGCCGTCGGCCGAGGCATTGACGTAGTCGCCGGGTCGCACATCAGCCGGCACGCTCCCCGGCTGAGGAGGGTGGCGTCGGCGGGCCGGCAGGTCGTCTGGCCACAGCGGTCACGTGCCACTGCAGACACGCTGGAGGTACGGCCACGGAGGACGTGGATCACGTGCCACCAGAGCTGAAGACAGGGACAGAGGGTGTGGGTAGGACCCTTCACCAGACACGGCTTTCGTCGGGCTTACTTTCGTGAGGTTGAAGCGTGTTGAAGCGTTATACTCACAAGTTGTGGAATTGGTGCTACGTAAGGTTACAAAGAGTAGATTTTCGCACTGGAAAATAATCGATGCCTGTGAGTTCGAGGAATTTCACTGGAGTCACTTAATGCTTTGGAATGCATTGGTGCACAGGATCGTAGTAAACGTAATTATGTCTCGGGGGCCGAAACAGGTACTTCTGAGCTGGCATGAGACAACAGGTAGGTATGTACACGTGGCTGTAATCTGTATTGATATCCCGTGTCAGTCACAAACCATGAAGCACGTCCCTTCCACGACAGTGGGTGACGACACGTGGCACGTGTTGCCGCCTGGCAGGGTTGTTTGGCTCTGACCCCTGACCTCACGCTACACCCTTTCTATGTCGTGGCCTTCCAAGCTCCAGCCTTATGCAACGTCTTTGTAGAATAGGGGGAAAATGTCGGCAATAAGTGAGCCTCAGGAGGAACCGGACTATTTTCCCGGGGGTCAATTAGGTTCCCACATAACTTAACTGTTTCCGTTCCCTTATAACCAATCCCAAACAGCATGTGTTGTCCACTGTATGAGTGGGAGCTGATTGTATTACCCAGACATAAATCAGGCACAAGTGGCACTCGATGAATCATGCTGCTGGTGGACACAGGTGAAGCCATGC
>VOPJ01010990.1:0-11876 GCA_014673585.1 Semibalanus balanoides
CAGCACTAGCTAATGAATTAGGGTAAACACTGGTGTGGATACCCATAGTTGTAAGTAATGATCGTAGTCAATTGTGAACCGATTTCCAATTACAAATTACCAATATAAATTTAATGAAAAGATGAATGTGTTGATGAGTGACTGGTCAGTGTTCATGCGCGATATATCAACAAATATGTAACACGGGTGGAGTTTCCTATTCATTTGAGTTTGGACTTTGGTCCCATCAACTTTTGTCAGATTTGAATGTTTCCTTACATTGAGATGGTCATTTTTCCCCATAACCATGCACAAATGTCAGATCGAAGGGTTTCCTGACGTTAAAAATGTTCTTTTTCACCTTTACCATGCAAAACATTCAATCAATATGACATTTTGCTCCACCTACTTCTTCTGAAAAGCTCCACCCATGGTATGTGCCAAAGTTGTTTTTTGTTTACGAGCAATTTCGGTGGGCCAAAAACATTATTGCCTATTACTTTTTAATTTGCATTGGATTTCCAATTGAAAATAATGCAGACACTCGTCTTCAAAAGGCCTTACTGTTGATGGGTGGCTCGTACGGGTAGCTGCAATATTCACTGAACATGCAAATGCATACCCAGATGCACGCATTTATTTACTCCCACCATTTACACACCTCTGAAAACACATTTATGGGTAGGTTGATCACATTTATTCATACATGAGGACAGTTATGTGTATGTTTTCACGCAACACCACTTCAACACCACTCTTACATGGCCATATTATTCGTATTCGTGTATTGAGGATTCGTCCACGTGGTGGGTATTATGGATCCTCAGAAAAAGGTGATTATAGACAATTTAGAGCAAAACATTTACACACTTTTAGTCGCGTCCAATATTACTCGCGAGTCGGTTGGAAACCAGCGAACGCTGTTGTTTTTTTCTTCTTTACATATCTGATTCAAGGAGCGACGTATGCCGTTCGATACCTCTTATTGACGTCACAACTCGTTTCGGTGACGCAAGATTATTGTGACTTCACATGTGAAAATATATATTTTTTTTATTACAACAAATTTCAATTTTTTCTCGCAAAAAAATGAAATCCAGAACCGTAATCATGACACTCTTCTCCATCATTCTACATGCTTTTCCCAAGGTGTTATGTTCCCTTTAAGCTAAGCTTGCTGCGTGGGTGATCCCACCGTCTGATCGCGCAATTACAGTCATTGGCAGAACTTAGTGGCGAAGTTTATCGTCACCAACGACTGTGGACGGTCCGCCCGGCTCGCTGGCTTGTCGGAAAACATATATACGTGGGAAAGCATATCATAAACATATCATGTATGTATATCATGTATATCATGTATCATGTATCATGTATAATACACATACCATGTGGGAATGTGGGAAACATATATGTGGGAAAACATATC
Source organism: Semibalanus balanoides (assembly GCA_014673585.1). NCBI lineage: Eukaryota > Metazoa > Arthropoda > Thecostraca > Balanomorpha > Balanidae > Semibalanus > Semibalanus balanoides. The sequence goes on from VOPJ01010990.1 coordinate 1,406, forward strand.
ATTTTGGTTTTCTATGAAATCATAAGAGGGAGCTGAGAAAAAAAATTAGCGAGACAATAGTCCAAGGCCCTATTGGGAATGGCAAAGGCCCTCCAATACCGACATATGCCACTATGGCCTAATAATTGGGCCTGAAAATAACACATTTCATAATGTGATGATTAACCGAGATAGCAGTTTTGAAGGTCATGATGATAAATTACTTGCATCATACTCTCTTTTGTTGTAGAGACTCTCCTACCGAATATAATTGGTATTTTGTCCTGTCTCCTATCATTCAGCGATGTGTCGAAAAAAATCAGCGCTGTGTCAAAAAGCTTCATATGGAAGCACGCGATAAAAGCAGCGTTATTGGACCAGCAGACGAATACTTCGACACATTTATATTATGCTACAGGGTCTTTCTTTAGAAGTGCACTTTTTAATTTGCTCATATAGGACATGTACATACAATGGGCTATTATACCTCGGTAAAATTGATATAATCTGGTCGAGTATATCTGGACATTTTGGTATTTTGTCATTTTAAAAGTTGTATGTCGCATGCGAACGAGCATTTATAAACTTTCCTATCCAATGTCAAACTCGACTTCGCGCATGATTTCAAGACAAAAATCGTCGGAAAGGATGGACCCAAGATGAGCACATTCGCACGTGACTTATGAGTTAGTGGCAGGTGCCTAGCGTATTTGTATTCTGATAAGAAAATATTCCGGAAGATCAATCTCAAAGTAGCATCCAGCCAATCCCGCTATTGCGATGGCTTCTATTTATACATATCCATTGTAAAAATGGCTATAACGTGTTTTCGTCAAATACTATAAGACAGAAAATGATTATAGTGGATAGGGAAATAAAAATGCGCATACCACACATCACATTCACACTCACAGCGTTGCCGAGATGTTATCGAAATGCCATCAATGCTATCAGTCAGCACTCAACATATGTTGTTTCAGCACCTTTCCGAATGTTTTTCTGCTCCCATGGTGATCACGGACATCTGCTGGAAGTGCGCTAAACAGTGCAGCTGCCCTGTAAGCGAATCGCTTTCGTCCATTCTCGGTCTTAATGCGTGGTAGGTGGAACTGATTGCCGGCTCTGGTGCTTCGCGCGTGCACGTCTCGGTTCCGCACAAACAGCGCGGCCAGGGCCTCAGGCTCGGAGGCGTCAGTCAGCCGGCGCAGCGCCATCGCAGTGTCGTACTGATGGAGCTGACCAGCGGACAACCAACCCAGAGATTTGAGATTGCCACTGATGTGCTCATATTCGTGTTTTCCAGATAGGACCCTGGCACAGAAGTGGATACATTTTTGGATTCTCAGGGTCAGCCGCCCACTGGTCGCCCCATACACAGACACACAGTAGTGGATTGACAACATGGACACGACATGCCGACATGTATAGCGGATTGACACATGACGACATGAGCTTCGTTCTCTCCTCGCCGAGCTCAGCGTAAAAAGCGATCGGATCATCAGTCGCCTCACTACCTGGCCCTGGTCCGCCAAGATTCCCTATCTCTCCCCTTGGACTTCTGGTTCTGGGACGTCGCTATGGCAGACCTACAGAAGACACCACGAGCATCACTACGGGACCTGAATGTGACGGTGGAGGGCGGAGGCCCTAGCTGAGTCACTTGCTTCTAGCGGCAAATTCTAGTGCTAGAGCGCTTACGCTTTGCTGCTAGAACGCTTTTACGCCGTGAATTTGCGTGACTTTGTTCTGGTGGTATTTTAATTTGCGTGAGTGTTAACTGATACTTATTCAAAATAGTAGAGTACCAATGTAAAAAAATAAAAGCTCAACATTGCTATTTTCTGCTTATGTTCTCAGGATCAATATTTTGGTAGAAACATCTATTGACTTTCAGTATTTACAATTACACAATTATGAAATCAAAGAAGAATGCTCCCATGCTCTCTCGCTCTCTTGTTGCTTTTACATATGCAGAGGAAAAAAGATTCGTATTTTTCTGTCATTGATTCAAAACACATGATAAAACGATTGGACTGTGCTCTCCACATACACTTTGAATAGTTTTCAGGGCGAAATGAACGCGGCTAGTTACCTCCAAGGGAATCATGTCAACTCGTGAAAGGTGAATGTGCTTTTGCAAATGCTTCCCAGATGCACTCAGCCTGATATACACTCAAATGTAAATATTCAATTTGACATTCAATCTTCCTGATATTCAACGCAGTGAATGCAAAGCTGTTCAATCTGAGCAAAGGTCAGGACACTGTGAGCAAACTAACCTCAGCAAACTTATGTAACGGCGCAATGGTGGTGACAGATCAAAGTCCAACTGGCTGAGCGGTAGATTAGTCACCCTGCTCTCCAGGCACGTAGCCAGGATTTTTATCAGGGGGGGCACGTAAAAATGCTCCTCAGCCATCGTAGCTGCTGACCGGGAGGGGAAAAGTAGGGTCGGGTTTTTAGAGAATCCCATTCTATCTAGTGTAAATTTATTTTGCTCATTGGGTTTTTCTTTTTTTTCTTTTTTCAGTTCAGTATTGCCCCCGTTCCCCTTTCTTGAATACGTCCCTGCTGCTCTCCGGAAAAAAGCGTATTTATCCGCCTCGGGATTGCATGGAGTGACATTGGACGGAACCACACGAAACGAGAAACAGTTCCAAGCCGTTTTTGTGGTTGTCGCTGGTTACGTTAGAGATGTACCCCATGGCCTTGCATGACCTATGCAGTGTAAGGATATTGATAGGCATATACCTTTATTTTTACCATTTCCACATTTTATCTGTGCCGCGCCATGACACAGTGCTGAATTCTCCGATTTAGCGCACATAAATTAATGTGGGTCGCTTATGGTACCCGAAACATAGTCTGAGGTACTTTTGGCCACTGAAAACGATTTTATTGCTAAAAGGGCTACTAGGTAATTATAATTTGGAGAACCCGTGGCATTTTATGTTTTTGGAAGCATAAGCCATACGAGCCTGAAATTCTCCCTTCCGCATATATTCACCGGGGTCGCTTACGACACCAAAAATGTATCCTGAGATACCTTTGAGCGCTAAAAGCGAATTTCGCGTTAAAAATTACATCAAAATTACAATTACAATCAATAATTACAATTAAAATTACAAATTTTAAGTTACAATTATACAAAAGCATCTTGCGTTAAACCATTATTAATGGTAGACATCATGGTGGCAGTTGCAAAGCAATGCATTGCTTTTGGGCAAAATACGGCACTAACGGCACCATCTTGTATGCAACTATTTTTCTAAATTTGCCATGTTTAAGCGTCAATAACGAGCAAGGCTGCAAAAGGCTGCAAAAGCAATGCATTGTATCCGAAGTAACTCGAAGTGCTGTTTACGGCTGTATATAAGAAGTCGACAAAACCTGACCTTCGTAATCCGGGAAGTCATTGGCCCTGAAATGGATTCAATGAAGTCTCTTCTCGCTGTTAAAAAACTTGTTTGAGCTGACAGGTTCCAATTGTCCCGTATTTTTCATGTTTTATAACATCCAGCATTATGCCTGCTCACTGGTTCTGCGCGGAAGACATGCTACTTTGACCGCAATTTTCAGTGTCATAAGGCTTCAGAATCAATTAAACATGGTGATTTTCTAAACATGCAGACAATTTCAGATTGGTATCGGTAAGACAAATTGAGATTTAAAAAAAAAAAACATGCTTCGGACTTAATGCGGGCTAAATCGGAAAATTCACCACTGTGTAATGTGCATGGGCACCTAAAGCTTTTCCAAGAAAGTTAATGGGACAAAATGTAACTAGGTATAAAACTTTGTTGTTTTTATTGGTTGAGGTGAAAATTACAATTATAATGCCGGATGACCTCCAAATCGGACGAAGTTGGTAGGGCAAAACACAAAGTTGGTGTGGTAGTGGCCCCACCATTTGAATAGAGAACTCCACCCGTTTGCCGCGCCCGCTTTGTTTTGAAATTCGAATGCCTGCAACAATAATATGTATGACTTACTACTGAAAGAGCTTTAAATTGTTCTGACTTCCAAATTTCAGTAGTTTCAACTGCTCAGTGCTCAGTGCTCAGTCAGAACTTTCTGCGAGCACCACCAACATGCTGCACTGGCGTAGCGTCGACAAGCAACTACCTGCATTGGTAGACTGTGCCGCAACTCCCAAGGGCACAGCGGTGCAGCCTACCAGCGCAGAACAGACTCGTCGCGGCCTCTCCGTGGTCGACTGGCTGACGAGGCACGGAACCACCTCCGGTGCATGGTGGAATGGTAAGCATTGACTGAGGAATGAGGAGGGCTTCGTCAGAGTAAGCAAAAAAGATGGATGCATTTACCACCAAACTAGAGGTGCCAAAAGAATGGCCATTAGTTACAGCAGATTATGAAACTATCTTAAACATGTCACCATGTGTTGACAAAGGACAACCTAGGTATATTGTAGCTTAGGTATCAAGAATCCACGCTACCTAATAACTTCGAAATTCAGTGTCATCGGTGAACGTAGTATATCACCACGTACCAGTACACGAATATTCGCGTTTCCGATAACCTCGCTTCGGTGTGACGCAAAAGTACATTTTCTGAAAAGGCTGACGGTTCACGGCACTCAGTTGCTTGCCCATGTGTGGCTGCACGGCCGAGAACAACCATTCAAAGGGATATCAGCGGTCCATTAACAGCGATAGAAGGTGAATGGTGTGCCATGATACATTTATTCTGCTTGACACTTGAGCGAGCTGTGTACAGATTAAGTGAGTGGGCGCTGCTACCCTATGCGACTATGGGACTGTATACCATTGATTGCAAGCGACATCGGCGAGAAAGTTGTTTATTTTGCTTCTTATTACAGCATGTACCGTAGTATGGGCGGAAATGGGCGAAACTTCCGATACATTACAGGAACAATGGATCCATCAAGGTTGCCTTTGTCACTTCCCTTTTGGCTATATTGATGTGGTAAGGCTATGGCGAAGGCTAGACTCTGCTTTCATTCTCATACATTATCTAAAATATTGTTGTACCAAAGACACCTTAGCTTACAATATGCACAGGTATAATACAGTGGTTCGAAATGGTGTCTAGAAAACAAGTAATGCATGTAAACGAAACTAGATTCATGTCACATGTTCAAGTACTACATATAGTTATTAAAATAACTTATTATTTATATTACCGTGCCCACCAGCAGATCAAAGGGAGCCAAATTGGTTATGGCCCCACACAATGACTTCGATTGTTTGATAATTTTGCTACCATTATTGCTGTTGTTTTTCGGAAGAAATACGTGTGTCGTATCATAAACTGTGTAAGAGAACAAGCAACATTTTTGTTAGACCATGAAACATGCTGACCGGATTGACACTATATGTTTATGAACTATGCATGAGTGGTATTAATGATTCAGTTTATGAACGAGCCGAAGGCGAGTTCACAAGCTGAATCTTTAATGCCTCGAGTGCATCAAGCAATTTGTCATACCGTTCATTGGAGTTTGAATGTTAAATGTCCTATTTTACCGTGCAGAATAAGAGTGCAGACAAATTATTTTTATGCGCGGTAGAAGATCGGCAAGGCTCAAGCCGTCATTTAGCAGATCCTCTTCAGATTAAATTACATTTTATAATAAAGAAGTTTTCAAATGCATAGCATTTACATTTTCCCTCACCCTCAGTTTTTGATAGACGTAAAAGTCAACATTTCACCGCATTGGCATTAAGTTAAGTACAAATTCACTTAATAGAATCACACATTTTGGACCAACGGTATGAGAAATACCTTTCTGAACTTTGTTGTGTCATGACTGCCAGTCTCGATGTTAAAAATAATTTGGCACTCAACCTTTGGTCTCGCGCCAAATCATTAACACCTCGACTGACAGCCATTTCCCAGTATCGTTCAGAAATATATATTAGTGCATGACCGTTCCGTGGGCAGACAGACAACCCTTCCAAGCAGGTACAGATTTCAAGTACCTACATATCCATATTTTTGGTAGAGTATTTCAATGCAGGGTCATTGACCCGAGGCTCAGCAGTGTATTATCACTTCTGGGAGTGTATTGTTATCACTTCTGGGAGTGTATTGTTATCACTTCCGGGGGTGTATTATTATCACTTCCGGGGGTGTTTTAACACTCGAGCTAATACAAGGCTACCTTAAGCACGTGGTCAATGAGGATTGGGGAAACAGTCTTCGGCTATACACTTATATAGTTTTATGCATGAGTGGCATTACAGATTCCGTCAATTAATGAACGAGTCGAACGCGAGTTCATAAACTGAATCCTTAAATGTCACGAGTGCATACAAGGTTAGTGCATGAACGTTCCATTGCGCAAACAACTTTTCAAGTAAAACATCACTTTCTTGAGTTTAAACCAGGGTTTTTTTTCATTTCAGGGCCATCGGGTGTTCATGCCATAGCCGCCATAAGCGGCCCTTTTATACCGAGTCCCCCTTGTGACGTCAAAAGTCTTTTTTTCCTATTGTTGGTTCTTTTCCTTCACAAGTTCCATATATATATATATATATATATTATATATATATTATATATATATATATATTATCATTATAAATATAACTATAATATATATATATATATGTATATAATATATATATATTATATATATATATATATATAGTGATAGTTATAATAAAACCAAACAAAATGTGTCGATTTCTATTATGTGAAGTTTGTTCTTAACTTAAGCCAATGCGGTGAAATGTTGACTTTTACGTCATATCAGAAACTGAGGGTGAGGGAAAAAAATAATCGGCTTACCCGTGAAGATTTTATGGTCAAAAACACCACATCTTGTACCGATGCCAGCCCACGTAAACTGTATGTTCTGGAAGCAGTTTATATAAGGGACTGTGACCCTTACCATCAACCGACAGTCAACGGCAAGAGGAAACACTCCGCGATGTCTTGTGTACTCCCTTTGGGGTGCGCGGCCCGGTAGATGGTGTGTAGGATTATACCTGTGCAAATATGAATATATTTCGGACTCGCGCAATAGTTTCTTCTTAGTGAGTAGCATTTGAAAACAAATGAATGCTTTATTTGGCATCAAATGTTAAATACGAAACAAAAAAATGGCAACATGTATCACAATGCTATAATGATAATTAACGACTATATGATACCGAAATATCGAATTACGACATGATTGCTTAACTTAGCACTTTCATATCATTTCTATCTCTACGTGAAATAGTCTTTGTCGTGTATCTTTTTGTCTGTGTGAGTTATCCTAATATGCTTCAATGGATGGTGAAACGTCCGCAAATAACATTAGAGTGATGTGTTAACAAGACTCTCAGATGAAGAAGAAAGTGGTTCGACTTCTAGAAACTACAAAAGAAGATAATAAAATGCTCCAATTTGCTGTCATATTTCAATAAACCTGCATTACTGAAAATCTGCTCCCACATTTTACAAATATATATATATATATATATATATATATATTATATATATAAATATAAATATATATATATATATATATATACAGTAGCAGTTGAAGTTGACGTGACGTCATTATACAGGGGAATATGTATATCGCCGATCTTGACCGCCGTCGCATCGTGACTACCTAGTACATAGGGCCTTGGGGCCATTCAGTATAGCAGTTAAATGTCATTGACTTGAGGCTCAGCTCACTGCTCAGCAGTGTATTATAACTTCCGGGAGTGTAATAACATTGATACACGGCTACAATTAAGCACGTGGTCGATGAGAAAACAGTCTTCGGCGGCGGCCATGTACTAAAAATTATAGTCATTTTGATTATCAGTCCAGATAATAATTATGTACCTTATTTAATTGGCCCTCAATGCGCATTGGTCTTAATAATATTAATTTGACTGGTCTGGTCTGAGTCTGGGCATTGGTGATTATATTGCTTTGCTGGGCTGGGCCTGAGGTTGGGCACCCATTATATGTAGTCTTCTGAAAGCAACACACAGGTGACAGTGAGTGCGATGTTATTTACAATTCTTAAGACGAATGAGTGAGCAACGCGTAGCCATTCGAACGAACGATAGTTCAGAATGGCCAAATCCGTTTATCTTGCGCGCTTCTTGCTTGCGTGGTTTCAGGGATAACTCCCCTTACCATTGCACTGATTATGCCACAACAGTATGAACCTGAGTACCTCATAAGGGACCCGTTGTGACGTCACACTTAGCTAAAATTGCCGGATGGTGGTACCTAGTTTCTAGGGCCTTGCTTTAGCCATTCATACGTAAACAAAAATAAATGCCGTCTGTGATAAGCTCGTGCGTCGATTTTGAATTCACCTCCACAACGATTATCAGAAATATAAATATATGGGAACCACAAAAAGTTGAAGGTGTATTATTATTTACTATTGAAGCAAACAACAAACCTTATTCTTGCCGGACACAAATGAAATAGCTCGCTCCGTCTGCTGCATGCCATGCATGCTTCACTAGTAGTATAGATGTAAATAAGCTGGGAAAATTATTGCAGATTTTGTGAAAATAATTATATTTTTAATCTGAATGGGCCGGACTGGGAATGGGCCTCAATATTATTAATTTGTCTGGGCCTTGTCTGGGTCTGGGCTTGGAGCTCATATGCCTGGGCTGGGCTAGGGGTTAGGTGGCCAATGACAATCTATGTTCGGATAGCTCCTTGGATATGGGGCATCTTCCAAACATGTGCAATAGTTGAATGATATCTCGCGTTATTAAACTTGAAGGCCACGAACAATAACGCTGAAGGTAAATACGTTAAAACAAAGATTTTAAAAAATATGTTAGACCATGTTCAAGAAAAGAGGGTGTAATAGGTGGGAGCGGGCCCAGGGCGAGCATTTTATACAGTACACACTATCACAAACCAGAGGAGTGACAGTATTCACGAACACCAGGTGGCTCTGGCGGTAGTGAATGATAGAGGCCGCTACGTGTTCAAGACCAGAGGGAGGTGACTAGTAGTACCGACACCAGCGTGCTCTGCGTAGTGAAAGTTATAGAAAGGCGCTACGTGTCTAACCAGAGGAGGTGACTAGTATTACCGACACAGGTGCTCTGCGGTAGTGCATAGTGATAGAGGCGCTACGTGTCTAACCAGAGAGGCGTGAACTAGATATACGACAAACCCCAGGTGGCTCTGCCGGTAGTTGAAGTGCATAGAGGGCGCTACGTGTCTAACAGAGGAGGGTGGTAGTATACGACACCAGTGGCTCTGCGGTAGTGAAGTTGATTAGAGGCGCTACGTGTCTAACCAGAGGAGGGTGACTAGTTATACCGACCAACCAGGTGCTCTGCGGTAGTGAAGTGAAGAGGGGCCTTACGTGTCAAAACCAGAGGAGGGTACTAGTTATACCGACACCAGGTGCTTGCGGTAGTGAAGTTGATAGAGGGGCGCTAGTGTCAAAAACCAGACGGAGGGTGACTAGGTATCCCGGACACAGGTGGCCTGCTGCGGTAGTGGAAGTGATAGACTGGCGCTACGTGTGCAAACAAGAGGAGGGTGACTAGTTATACCGACACCAGGTTGGCTCGCGAGTGAATGATAGATGGCGCTACGTGTCAAACCAGAGAGGGTGACTAGTATTACCGACACTCAGGGTGGCTCTCCGGTAGTGAGAGCTGATAGAGGCGCTACGTGTCCTAACCAGAGGAGTGTGACTAGTATACCGACACCAGTGGCTCTGCGGTAGTTGATAGTATAGAGGGCGCTACGTGTCTAACCGAGAGGAGGGTGACTAGTATACCGACACCAGGTGGCTCTGCGGTAGTGAAGTGATAGATGGCGCTACGTGTCTAACCAGAGGAGGGTGACTAGTATACCGACACCAGGTGGCTCTGCGGTAGTGAAGTGATAGATGGCGCTACGTGTCTAACCAGAGGAGGGTGACTAGTATACCGACACCAGGTGGCTCTGCGGTAGTGAAGTGATAGATGGCGCTACGTGTCCCAGAGGAGGGTGACTAGTATACCGACACCAGGTGGCTCTGCGGTAGTGAAGTGATAGAGGGCGCTACGTGTCCGGGTAGCTCTTAGTATGGGCTATGACAGTGGGTCGGTTTCCGTCGCTCCACTAACCGCCTCTAACCTCCTCTTAGCTGCTCCAACTGCGAACTGCTATGTGTTAAATAATATTACTGGAGTAAGAGGGAGCAGCTTGGAGGAGTTTAGAGGTGCGACGGGCATTGGCCCGTCGCACTAACTGATAGAAGAACGGTGACGGTGTTAACCCGCGCGGCGTAGGGGTCTCCAGCACAACGTGCGGCGTAGGGGGGGAGTAAATATTACCCCCCCTCTTATCTTCCGAACCAATGACCACAGCGAGACGCGAAAGGAGGCGATCGAAAGCTCTCAATGAAACGAATCGAATGCATACCCGAATTTTTCAAATTAGTTCAAATATCAGGTCACGGTCAGGTCATATGGAAAATTACAGTTATTTGAGTTAATGGCTCATGCTTTCAATTATAATCTTTTGATTAAGACTATCAATGCACATAAAG
>VOPJ01010992.1:0-11874 GCA_014673585.1 Semibalanus balanoides
GGTCTCTTTTTTGTCCGGTTGGTAGCGTCGAGAATTTGGTGTCGTGTCTAAATTTTGTCATGAAAAAATCATGAAAACATATAATTTTATGGAAAATACTAGGTAAATGCAGATGTCGTTTGAACATTTTTTTTATCATATTGCTTATTTTACCGGAAAAATGTTATAATTGATGTGTTTGTAATTACATAAGAGAGACGACCTGGTTCGGACTAAGCAAGTACTGCAGAAAGTACGTGGTGGCATCACCGCGCACTTTGAAATGTCCTTACGTCCAGAAGAGGTAATTTCCATAAAAATGTGGCTACCATGGGCCTTTTACCACCTTTATGAGTACGTTTTACTATGCACCTCAATCATTTTGGATAAACTAACGTGACTAAGATTTGCATTTGCCGACGAAGGGAACTGTTCCATAATGTTTGCAGCGGTCAGAATCCACAATTTTGACAAAACAGCACGGTTAAATTGTGGGCGGTGGGCCTAAAATTCTAAAAGAGGGTGGCAATTCACCCCTGTTGTCACGCAGGGGTGGCAGTCTGCCACCCCTGCCCCTATGGTGGCGCCACCACTGCTCCAAGGTCAGGCCTCTCGCAGCCATATTAAACAAATTCAAACTTTGCGCGAGTATTTACATCCGAGCTGGACGAGGTTCACCAGTCTTCCTCAGGAGCTGGACCGAGACTGATCCCGGCCGCCATGCCCCAGTGACCCGCTGCCCGAGGCTTAACCCCGCCGCCATGCCCAGTGGACCCGCTGTTCCGAGCTCCCACCCGCCGCCATGCCCAGTGACCCGCTGTCGAGGCTAACCCGCCGCCATGCCCAGTGGACCCGCTGCCCCGAGGCTAACCCGCCGCCATTGCCCAGTGACTCGCTGCCCGAGGCTAACCCCCCGCCGCCCATGCCCAGTGACCCGTGTCCGAGGCTAACCCGCCGCCATGCCCTAGTGACCCGCTGCCGAGGCTGAACCCCGCCGCCATGCCCAAGTGACTCGCTGCCGAGGCTAACCCCGCCGCCATGCCAGTGAACCCGCTGTCCGAGGTAACCCCGCCGCCGATGCCAGTGACTCGCTGTCCGGAGGCAAAACCCCGCCGCCATGCCCAGTGACCCGCTGCCCGAGGCTAACCCCGCCGCCATGCCCAGTGACTCGCTGCCCGAGGCTAACCCCGCCGCCATGCCCAGTGACCCGCTGTCCGAGGCTAACCCCGCCGCCATGCCCAGTGGACTCGCTGCCCGTGTTGACCTGCGTTTGGGCGGACGGGCCGGGCCGTCCTCAGCTGGCCAGCAAGCTCATCAACCGCCCGGGAGACGGTTGGCTTCTTCTACGTGGAGGGCATCGAAGGCTATGACGAGGAGGAGCTCATCAAGTACACCAGATGGTAAGCAGGGTTGGAGCATTAGCTAACGAGGGTAAATGTCACGGCGTAAAGCGAGGGTAATGCTATTCAGATAAATATTACTTGCTGACTACATCCGGGAATAAAGTAAATCATTTGAACTTGCTAAGAACATCGATCAAATAAGTGAAATTGTCCCAAAAATCGGGATAGCTTTGAGGACTTCGATTTTACTACCACTCATTAATACTGCGTTAATATCGAGGGTTTTTAGGGTCCCTCAAATCATAGATGTGCTCAGCATTCTTAATACAAAATTGCAATATAAATGGGAACATTAGAACAATCTTCAACCTTTTATTTCGGTCATTAACCCGCGAGTCACTGGGGGGATTTTTTAGCCCCCCCCCTCTGAGGAATGTATAAAATATCTCACGAAATAATGCAGCTATCAACGTCGAACTTCTAGTGCCTGACCGGACATTCTTTTTGCATCTTTTTGTATTTTTGTTTTATTTTGTCAGCAATTTTTGGAGATATAACTAAGTCATTGACGTCACTACACACTATTTTGACACCAAAGTCAGCTAAACTTTAGGAGAGCGTACAAATGCCAGGATGTAAAAAATGGAATCCGAAAAGGTGAAAAGATTGCTATTTTCAAGGGCTACAAAATGGCATTCTCGTATTTTTGAGAGAAAAAAAAAAGTTTTTGACCCCGAAAAATAAAAAAAATAAATAGAAATGACAAAAAATCCAAACTTAAGAAGATATTTAAAAAACGGTAATCTATGTCAAATAACTAAACATATTAAACTAGCATACTAAATTTCAAAATGATATCTCCGTTTTTGACTGAGTGATGACAACTAAGGTATCGTCTAAGTTTACTCATGACGTCAAATTGTAAAATTTCGCTATTTGGCCTTCTTTGACCAGATACAGACAAATCAAGGGCAGCACTGTATTTCTGAGACGAAACCGGTCCAGAAAAATGTATTTTTTGTTGTATTTATCAATTTCAAATTTTGACCTTTTGTGACATAAATTTGACCTTTACTTGACCTTTACTTCACGTACATTAAGTCAGGTGGTAAATGTGAAGTATCAGACATGATAGTTTTATTCGGAATCAATGACAATCCAAACAAATGCCTAAAAACAGGTATTTGTATGTTGTTGTTTGGTAAACAGGTATGTTGTTTTTAGGTATTTGTTTGGATTGTCATTGATTCCGAATAAAACTATCAGGTGGTAAAATGAGTATCAATGTCGAGTTATACGCGTTAAATAGTATATAAAACATGTGTTGCATGACTTTCGTATACTTTTTTGACAGTGACCTTATTTGACCTGACCTTGAACTTGACATTTTGTCAAATCTCGCATTAGCTCATCCGTGATGTGTATCATACCTTTGAGAGCACTCTGAGTGATCATGGTTGCAACCAAAGGATTTGAATGGAAAGTATGGTTTATAAACTCAAATGGAGATTTTGACATTTGATCTGACCTGACCTGTGACGTCACCAGTGATATCTAGGGAAACAAAATTATTTTTCGTAGATGCAACTTCCCTGGGCTATCGATTGCCGTTTGATTCAGCATGATCATCTTATTGGTTCCGGAGATACAAGGGGGGCTAAACAAACTGTTACTCGTGTTAGAGAAAATACACCAGTGACTGCCGGGTTAACACGCGCACGGCCTTCGGCACCAAACACGAACGGACGGGGGATGATTTCAACCCCCTAAGATCTAAAAAACGTGCAACGTAGCGACAAACGAAAACGGGTTTAGACAGCACGAGACTAGCTCTATCGAAAGCATATTTCTTGTTTTATGTCAGGTCAATATTAAGGTCATCAGAGGTCATCAAAGGTCAGATGTTCCAGTTTTAGGACTTCGCTCAAGAAAATTCAAGATATCACAGGAACTATGATGGTTAGAAACAAACATAAGAAGGAAATGAAAGCACTTGCAAAATTAAATTGTCATCGTTATCTCCAATGCTAGTTGAGGTCAATGTTAAGGCTCCAGAGGTCATCAAAGGTAAAACAGGCTGTTTTGAGCTAAGTAGTTTCTCGCAAATTACATTTTACCGAACGAAGGTAGGGAAATGGTTTTGACGCTATCGTGTTTACATGACTCGAAAAAATACCAGCTTTGTTCAGTCTTCGAGTTTGACATCAGGTCAAGGTCAAATGGTGACCCGAATAGTTCAAGTTGCATATTGGGAGACGTGTCTCGATGATACCTACTCATTAGTATCGGTTTCACTTTATCTATCTTCATACTGTCCGATAGTTATTTACAAAAATGTGTTTGTGACCTCTGATGACCTCAGCTGGACCTGTAGAGGTCACTGAACAAAGTTTCACCAGGGTGATGGGTCATCATGAATGGGCTATGACAACATGAACCAAAAGGATTCAGGCTGCTATCATGCGTAGCTTCGGAATAGGAAGCGTTCGAATCTCTAATTGACTTATAATGGGGAGGTCACAAATATGACACGAACTTAGGTCACCAAAATAAGCAGTCAGAAATCGAAGACGAAAAACTGTAGATGCCTATCCCTATGAAATAATGTTATGAAATCATGTATGTTCGAAAACGATCGGCTTATAACTGTGACTGTGGTGTGACCGCCCAGTTGTTGGGGGTGGGATCACGTGACCTGGCCTGGTGACCTGACATGAGATGACCCAGGGTCAAAAATGAGACTATGTAGGTAATTGATGTCTAAAGAGTGCGCTAAAAAAACATTCGACTTCGTGACACAGTGCTTGAAGGTTAAGGGTAAACCGTGACGTACAATGGTTTTCCGTTTCTCTACCCTCCCCCCTCCTCCTCAGCTTTCATGGGCAGGACCACATGGCCGATGTAAAAGGAACTCAGGGTATGTCTATGCTTCTTATCTCGGTGTCACGCTTCTGGCGTTTTAGTTGTTAACCCGCGCAGCGTAGGTGTCTCCAGCCGAATGCGCGGCGTAGGGGGTAAATTTTACCCCCTCGTTTCTTCCGAATCAATCACCGTAGCGAGACACGCAAGGCGGCGATCGAAAGCTCTTAATGAAACGAATCGAATGCAAACCCGAAATTTTTCAAGTTAGGTCAAATGTCAGGTCACGGTCAGGACATATGTAAAAATAGAGTTATTTGAGTTAATGGTTTATACTTTCAATTCAAAACCTTTGGTAAAGACTATCAATACATAAAGCTCTCAAAGGTGTAATGCATCTCCTGCATTAAGTAAAAAGTGAAATTGTATGCAAAGGTCAAGGTCAAGATCAGGTCACAAATGGTCACTGTTACCAAGAGGTCAACGAAAGTCTTGTGACACATGTTTTAGGGATTATTTTACATGTATAATTTTATATCAGCAGCCATTTTTACAATTTGACCCCATAAAAGGTCATGGTCATTGTTCACTCACCTGTCCATGTCGAGGGTTTCGAACGTTTTTTCTGCGTCTTTTCTATCCTTTGTATTTTTTAAGTTAAACGGGGGTCATTTGACCCCCACCGATGGCGAAGTCTACACTCGAAGGTCCACGCAGGCGCGCGGGTTAACATATTTGCAATATTAATTACAAAAGATTAAAACAAAATTGTAATAGACGTTATAAACTAGCAGTCAGTTCACAAATATATATTATGTGGCAAGGTTCTCGATTGCCAGATGACGTGAAAATGGGAATCGCTCGTAGGCGATTCAACCCGAAAACGAACTTCCTTTATCGTGGGTATTTCCCCGTGGACAAGACCAATTCATCTCATAAAGAAGGTGAGAAAACATCGCTGAAATGTGAGAAACTAAACATTCAGATGCAGAGCGTATCTTTGAAGCACGACAAACAGAACCCGTGTTTGTATCCATAACTATTGCCGTGCACCCCCGCCGCATGGCGGCCGGCCATGCTGATGGTTTATGTGTGACAGATCTAGCGGGTCAGGCGCGAGGCGCCGTGCGCGGGGCAGGAGGGGCGTGCCAGGGAATGTTGATAGGCTCTGGAGTCTGGAGTGGCTCCAGACACGAACTCCTTGTGATCAAGATTTATTGGCATTCGTTTACGAGAACAAGCATTGAACCGCGAGCTTACTGAACTGGGGGGGGCTATGGACACCCCTACCCGCTAGTTTTGACAATAGTCTCCTAAACAAACAAAGATATCGTCACCAAACGTCCAGTACCTTATTGCACATCAATTTGACACATGCTACCTGAAGGAAAAAGATGGAACTATTATAGGTAAAAAATGACGTCAGAGTGACGTTATGTTCTGCATTTTTGAAAAATAAGGTTTTGCGGGAAACGCTGCCAAAAGTACAGTTGATAAGATAACTTCAAATGGGATATACCAAATGATAGACAATAAACTCTGCGATCGAACTGCTATCTCGGATTTTTGAAATTTACTGAAACTCAAAATTTTGATAAATCGAAAAGCATTTTTTTTTTAAAATAAAAGTGACATACAAAATCTGAATTTTCCCAAAAACGTAATATATATGTTCTAGAAGAGTGCAATGAAAATTTGTAGCAAGTTTGAAGTCGATATCTTTAAAAAATAACTGACTTAGGAGTTAGGACCTTTCAAAGCCAAATTTCATTCATCTCTACAGCATAACAATGCACACAAATTGTATTTCCGTTTTTTTTTTCCTTTTTCTTCTATTTGCATGGAAAAAACAATGTTCTAAGGTCATTTTTCGCGTTCTACAGACTACAGGGTGTTTCAAAACAACTGAAATTTTGCATTGGTTTATTACGAGGAGAAATAGTTGTCAAAACTAATAAATCAGCATATGTCTAAAAAGCGAATTTCCGAACAAATTTGAAAATATATGTTCATCCTGTATATTGGCGTTGTTCATAAAAAGTAGCCTCCAAACTTCATGAACGAAAAAATGACTTACCGCGCAGAGCGCATTTTGGTACTCCGCGAGTTCAGGAGCAGCTTTAAAAGTGAGGATACCAGCGACAATCTTAAATCACGTGATTCACCACGTGACACATAAATATGGGAATAGGAAATCCCCATACTTGTTACACGATCTACAAAAAATGCATTTATTTAAATTTTAATGGTTGATTTATTAACAATTTCTCTAAATGATTAAAAGTTTGGAACAGATTCTCATTCACTGATGAGCAAGAGACATGGATAATCTTGGAATATGGGCCGTAATAATTATACAGCTGTCCGGAGGACTTTCTGACAGAAATTTGGATTCTATCCGAAAAATGTTTCGAATGACGCAGCATTTAAACGTATGATCGATCGGTTAATTGTAAATAAGGTACACGCCAAGATCAGCGTTGTGACTACTGGCATGACCGCCGTACCTTGACAACACGGTGAAAGCCGTGAAGGATTTCTTGGATCCTTTCCTGTCCAGAATAGAAACGGTTTCACTTCGCCGAGCCGCATCATAGCTCATGCTATCCCTAGCCACTGTCTGGCGCACTGTTCGGTGACGGTTAGTTGTTTCTGAATGTTGTATTTTATCATGATTAATTTTCTAAAGCATGGTACTGTTCAGTTCACGCGCATACCATGCCAATTAAAACCGATTTTTCGTCTGTCATGGTCAAATGCAATTTTTGGAATGAAAAATACCAACAATGGGAATGAAACATATGTTTTCAAATTTGTTCATAAATCTTCCATTTAGGCATGTGCTGTTTTTTAGTTTTGACAACTATTTCTTATCGTAAGAGACAAAATACAAGTTTCAGTTGTTTTGAAACACCCTGTAGTCGAAAAACGAACCCATATACATGTGTTAAAACTCCTAATGACCTTTATATGCAGTTTGACCTCGTGACCTTGGATGACCTTGACCTGACCCAAGGTCTAAAACAGCTTAGAATGGTAATTATATGCGTTAGATACACGAATCGTAACGATTTATTAACTGATTATTCGTTAAATATCTTTTTTTTTTGCGCGGTGATTCCATCCACTCGACTTTGATGACACGGTCAAACATTTTGTCTTTGACTTGACCTGTGACGTCATCGGTGCCCCTGATGTTAACAATATTAGGTTTCCGTCGAGAAATGTAACAGGGCTATCTAATGCCGTTTGAATTGTTATTGTTAAGATCGGTCCAGTAGTTCCAGAGGTCAGAGGGGAGCTATAAATAGCCCCCCCCCCCACCACAGTAACTCGCGTTACAGAATATACTCCAGTAACGCGCGGGTTAAATAGTGTATATAAAATCATAGGGTTGGCGTAATTTAACACAAGGGTGACATCTGAATTATATTTTTACTAACCTTTTTCAACGAGAAAGAAACTGTTAATTGAACTTGAAGTTGACTTGTTATCATGACACTGCTCGCAGTCGAATCACTGCGATTGTGATCATATTGATATTGCGATATACACAGTTTATTTGTGACGGTTACTAACGTGTTCTTTCTCCAATGTACTGCATAGCTGGTCTAAATCCTGCACCTTTCTCTCTGAACGCTGCAGTTCCGGTATTATTACCTACTTATTTACCAGCTGCAGCGCATTGCATGTATCGTTTGCTCTGTGCGCAGCGCTGCATTAATGGCGACACGACTGGGCTGATTACGACTGGGCTGATGGGCTGATTACAGGCTATGACGTGGCGTCGCTGGAGCCACTGCACAACCCTGAAAAGGCCAACGGTAACATATTCTATGAGCCGACCCCATGGCCAGAGACCAGCGACACCGAAGGACTGAGCAAGTTTCAGGTGGGTGGGTCGTGTCCTGACATTTCTACCAAAACTTGTCTCTACCACTGTCATATTCACTGAAATATTTCAATATTTTTGCTTCAAAACTTTTTTTTCTCTCAAATACAGGGTGGAAAGAAATTACGCGAACATCTGTTTTTCTCGAACTTTACCTGTCGGTACTAGCCAATCTCACGGGGGCTTGCGCTGGGCATGAATGAACGTGTTTCGCCCTATTCAACGCCACCACACAAGTGTACTGACCTGGGCGATACCCGGCTGTTACTAGTTGAACACAGCACGATCTTTGGAGGGTACGGACGTCATAATCTGCGTAAGACCCAATGTGGTAAAAGCACTGACACCGTGTGGAGTTCGCTCGAGGAAGGCAGTTTAGCAATGCGATTTTAGGTTGGAGAAGGATCCATTGAAATGTGGCTAACTGTAAAACTCTTGGCTCAGTCGTCTCAATTATACTCTGCTAGAAAGTCGGGAGTATAGGCAGGAAGGGTCCTCAAGAGCATAAGCCGGCTCGCGGCAGGAAACCCTTGTGCACCCAGTCGCCAAGCGGGCGATCGCCATGTCGGTGACGAAACGGCGTCAATCGACCCGGAAGCTGGCGAAACGGCTTACTGGGGCGGGATATCCGATCTCGCATACCACGGTTCGCACCCTCCTCCGCCAAAATTTTAGCGTCAAGCCGTACAGACCCTCAAAAACGCCAAAAGTCAACGAAAAACAGCGGAATCATCGTTTAAAGTTCGCCAAGGAGCGCAAAAACTGGACAGAGAAGGACTTAAAGCAAGTGCTGTGTTCGGGTGAATCACCTTTTGAGTTATTTCACTCGCCGAACCGGCAGAACGACCGCGTCTGGGCTGCTGATGCTTCAGATGACCCGGCCGTCCCAACCGTCAAGCATCCAGCGAAAGTGCACGTCTGGGGGATGATGAGCTCCCGGGCGGTGTAGAAACGCACGTGTTCCCACAAAAGGTGACCATAAATGGAGAATACTATCGCCAGAAACCATTCTTGAAAAGAATGTCCCGTGCGATCAGCCGAAGGGGCGAAATGCAGATACTCCAGCGCGCTCTCGTGCCAGATGCAAGCAAAGCCATCTTCATGCAGATGGAGCTCCCCGCACACGGCCTAAGAGACCAAATACTGGTGTCGTGACAACTGCCTCCTCTGGGCGCGAGAGATGTGTAACTGAGCGGGAAAGCCCAGACCTCAATCCATTTAAAACTCTGAAAGGCGATTATCAGGAGAAGGTCAACGAGCCTCCCACGAAAGCCAACCAGCACGAACCAGCTCAGGCCATACAGCTTCCAGAAGGGCACGCCGGTCTAGATCTCGCCGAGAATGTCTTCACAAACATGGTGTCCGGCAATGCCGAGACGCATTCGCCTAGAGCATCGCAATCAAGGGGGATACATTCATCATCAAAAAATGCATTGCACGCTATCGTCGTCTGTACTTCTAAGCAGACGATTAAAAATGTTATGTTGCTAGTAATTCATTCCCCCTGTAGTTCCATTAATCGCTGCTATTGTTTGTAGATCAATTATGACCTTCCCAGGATTTCAGTTTGCGTTTCATCGCTGATGGCTGCCGCCGGGCTGACTCTGCGGAGCTTGCCGCAGAGGTTTGCGGAGCCCCGCGACGCTCTGGTGAAGCTGTTCAGTGCCAGACCCCGTGTCCACTCCTCCGGTACCTGCACTACCCGCCGCGAGCAGGCCAGCTGCCGCAGGAAGCCTACGATCCCACGGACAGTGAGTAAACGGTATCAGTGTCTGAAGACCTCGATGTCTTTGTAATTATTCAAACACAGAGACAGACAACAGAAAGCCTATGCTCGTTCTGATAGTGTTTTTACTAGCTTCTGTCTTAATGAGCATATATGATAAACAGAGTCTGCCTGATTTTGGCGTTAGTGACGTTTTGTGAGTCCTAATCTATGTGTTGGATAAGTTGAAGGGATATATCTACCTATCCCTTGATGCATCGAGTATCGCCATTCGGCCAAATATTGAATTATTAGACCGAATGTCGATACTCGATGCATCAAGGAATAGCCCCACCAGCTGCAGGTCCAGGTCCCACCAGCAGCTGCAGGCCCCACCAGCTTCAATCCCCACCAGCAGCTGCAGGCCCCACCAGCTGCAGGTCCAGGAGCAAACAGCAAACGCCGGAGCGACTCGAACCCAGCCTGCCAGGCCGGGCGACTCAGATCATATACCCGGTGGTCTCCCGACTAAGATACACTGGCGGACTGCACGTGCGCTCCTTTACTGAACACCTCCATGCCCTGGACAGACGCAGTGTTGCTGTGCTCGGCCCATCACGACTCCGGCTTCGTCACCATGGTCTCGACATTCGACTACGCCGGCCTGGAGCTGCTGCGTGAGGACGGCTCTTGGATGCCGGTGCCGTGCAGGAAAGGCGCCGTCGTCGTCAACATCGGCGACATGCTCGCCACCATCTCCGGCGGCAAGTGGAAGGCCACCAACCACCGCGTCATTGACCACGGCATAGACAGGTCAGCAACTTGAGCATGTCGCAGCCACTAGGGTTTGCAGCAATGTAGACAGCAGTTGGTGGCGTTCGTTCGTTACGGTACAAACGAGTGGAGATGCTGTAACTGATAGCTGGAATACGTGTTGCACATGTAGACATATTGCTTTTAGTGTACTATGTGAACTTGATAGAACCAAAAACATAGGAATCCTCTAATGCAAATACAAATTTGTATTCGCAATATGACAATATTTGTGTCATTGCGAGTGTTTGGAAATATAAATGTAGCTAAACTTAATCGGTCTAGCATGTCGCAATTGCTGCTAACGCAAGATGGAGGAAATAAACTTTCGGCCAGGTGGAACAACCACAGATTTGTCACCAGAAAGTCTCACACAAAGCAGGCTGTGTGACCACAGCATCGTTGTCGCCAGGTTCTCCGTGCCGTTCTTCCTGGAGCCGCGGTACTCTGCCAACATGTCCGTGCGCCTGCCGTGCGCCGAAGAGCCAGAGCCTGCTGAGGTCAGCTACGGGCCGTGGGCCATCACCAAGATGATCAACAACTTCTACGAGTTCAAGGACATTCCGTACCCCAAGTCCTTGGTGGCGGATTGATGAGAGAGTGCAATGGTGATGAGCCAAGGAAATGTCAGGTGGAAAGCGACGGCTCTGCAAAAGTGGCGTGAGAATGTTAAAAATACGCTGGGGAAAGGTATGGCCATAAAATATGCGGTGCAAAATGGGCAATTAACATTATCCTCGTGTTGCCAATAAACTACATTGGAACCGATGGTGATTCAGCAACACGTCAGTATCGTGATTCGTGGTTATCGAAGGCATCGGTGGATGAGTGCTGAAAGGATATCGGTCTGATTATATTTTCCGATGCCAATCTATTATTAAAGTCGTGTTAATTGTCGTGATTACGAATGTGTGGGTTCATATTTATGCTGCTTAATCACATCAAACGTTCCAATGCAAGCTTTGTTTGCAGTGCAAAGGGCAGTGGCATATGGGAAGGATAAAGATAACAATTAGTTTTACCTCCAAATGTTGCTGCTGAAAAAATGGGCCTTTCGTTAGCGACAAAAGCGGGCACATTCTGTGTTGCCCCCAGGCGCTTGCGTTGAGTGAATTTCTTCCTTGAATAACAGAACGAAATTTTCCTGTTACTTCTAGTTTTAGGGCATTGCAGTGAACTGAGTGTTTGACATTCCTAAGTGATGACGTCACCAAAGTCCCGACCCACGGCTTTCAACATAAGAGCCAACGGAAATTGCGTTTTTGGGGAATGATCTTCTGAAG
>VOPJ01010993.1:0-19849 GCA_014673585.1 Semibalanus balanoides
CCGGCACACCTTTACGGTCAGGACAGTCAACGACTGGAACAGTCTCCCCGCCGAGGTGGTGAGCGCGACGTCCGTCTGGCAATTCAAGTCGCGCCTCGACAAGCACTGGGCTGACCTACACTACGTCATCCCAGACATTGACTGACGCACTATACACCACGTCCAGAGCTCGATGAGACCGGGGTCTTCAGGTCTTGTGACCTACTCTAAATACTCGACGAATATATGGTATGGTATGAGCTAACACTGTGGGCAAAGATATAATGTCCGTAAAGGCAACATTTGTTATTCACTTAATATAATACATGAGCATGATAGAGGGTCCTAGGATTGCTTTGAAACCAGAGTGCTGGGTGGAAAATTCGGCCTCAATAACCATAAATAGTGGAAAATTTAGCCTAAAGAACATCAGATGATGTACAAAGATGTACCGAAACTCCCCAATAGAATCAATCAGCAGTTACAAATAATACTTACAGAACTTTTTTCATCCACAGGTTAATATTAGTACCTATTAATAATATCAGTGTTAGGTATTTATCCAATATACCTTGATTTAGAGAGTGGAAAATTCACAGTTAAACTGAGGAAAAAGAGTATAAAAATATTACCCACGGGGTGTCATTTTCCACCGAAATTTGGCAATCATAGGACACTGGAATGATGAGCAATAAGAGTTGGCCAATCCTTACCAGGTCAGGTGATGCTGTGTAGTGATGGGATATAGCCGGGGCACAGCTGTCCGACTTTGGATAGCATACAAACACCCTCGGCAACATTCGAGCGTAGCTGCAGCATGTGGGCGGGCGGTTGGGTGCAAGGCCGTTGGTTGGGCTCCTCAGTAGTCTCGCCGGGGCGTAGCTGCAGCCAGGCGCGCAATTGGTTCCAGCGCCCCTGTCGTCGGTCGCGGGGAGGCTCTCGGCCACGAGATGCGGCATACGGCGCGAGCGTTGGTGCAAAGCCGCCGCGTGGTGCTCCTCAGCATCTGCCGAAGCGCGAGCTGCTTCCGCGGGGCCGTATCAGCTGCATGCGCGTCTGGGTCTTCAGCAGTCTCCCGGGCGCGCTCCCGGGCGCGAGCTGCAGCCGCGCGGGCGGCGTTGGCTGCAAGCCGCCGTTGTCGCTCCTCAGCAGTCTCCCGGGCGCGAGCTGCAGTCAGGCGGGCGGCGTGAGCTGCAAGCCGCCGTTGTCGCTCCTCAGCAGTCTCCCGGGCGCGAGCTGCAGCCCCGCGCGCGGCGTTGGCTGCAAGCCGCCGTTGTCGCTCCTCAGCAGTCTCCCGGGCGCGAGCTGCAGCCACGCGGAAGGCGTGAGCTGCAAGCCGCCATCGTCGGTCCTCAGCAGTTTCCCGGGCGCGAGCTGCATTCAGGCGGGCGGCGTCAGCTGCAAGCCGCCGTTGTCGCTCATCAGCTGTCTCCCGAGCGCGAGCTGCAGCCAGGCGGGCGGCGTGAGCTGTAAGTGGCTGCCGACGCTTTGACCAATCCTCTGCTGTTCGCCTGGCGGCAACATACTGTGCGTGTGTGCGACGGCGTTCGGATAGCTCCGCACCGGACTCAAGCTGCCTTTGCAGCTGTTTTCTGAATCTGTCAAGGGTGAGTGTTGCTTCCAGAATGTCAGCAGGTGATGGTGTTGTCATACTGCTATGGGTGCTCGTGCTCATGATCTTGTGTTGTAACACGCAGTACTAGGCCAAAATGTAGTAAACGCCTTACTCTTGCCTTACGCAGGGGTACTCAACTAATGAAGTGAAAAATTGTCATTAATAATAACAAATGTCGGTTAATACTCGGCGTGTGCAATGATGTGAAAGATTTCTGGAAAGAGACTTTGCAGTCGAGGTTTCCGGGAAAAAATAATACGGACTGTCGTTGTGAGTGTGTGAAGAGGCTAGTAACGTATTATATCTACCGTGGCTGCTTGCAGTCTTTCCGACACAAATTCTCAGTTAAAATAGTTTCATGCTGAATTGGTGTGGATACCTCCTTTCCGGAGATGCTAGTGAATAAGTAGTGCGTTAAATAGCTAATCGCTATGCATAGGGCATGTGCAATGTGCAAGCAGAGTACTTTATCGAGCAGAGTACTTTATCGTGCGAGCAGCTAGGGCATGTGTGGAAATGGTTGATTTGACTCATGTCCGTTTACGCTAGCCGGTAGCAACTATAATGCGGGAAACCGCGGCGCGGGCGGGGTCGCCTATGGCCACTATGATGGTATGATTATTTTTCATGTAGGGCCATTATGATACTATCATTGTTGTTCAATCATGTCTGGCCACTATAATGATATGACTGTTTTATATGAATGGTTAAATGTGAATACAAAGTGAAAAAATTCGGTGAACTGAAAGTACGCGGCGGCCGGGCGCTACTTACTTGTTGCTGCGCAAAATTTCGCTCTATTAGCCTCGCCGTTGCTCTCATTGTAGCAGTGATGCATTCACTTTTTTGGCGGTTTCGGCGAATAAAAGACAATGGCCGGCCGGCGCAAGGGGCCGTCAACTGACATGGAGCCCTGTTTTATGTGTTGTGCCTGGCCCAAAGGGTACTAAGACCGCCGGCCGGCGCGTAGCACAGTAGGTGTGCGCGTGTGTACGTGCTAAGCTAAGCTCGCGCTTTTTTTCCTTACCTGATACGGCCGATGTCTGTCTGTAAAGATGTCTGTCGTCACGAATTGTTGATTACGAGCGAGCGCGAAGCGCGAGCGAGTCTCATATGAATACCCTGGATTTTTTTTTCACATACTAAGGGCCGACCGGCGGGGCCAGACCGGACGCTGGTAGAAGGCTTATATCTTTTGACCCCGCAATCCGATGTGACAAGCGTTTGCATAGTGATAGCCGCCATGCATGGATTATCGATAAGTGACATGTTTTTTTCGCATTGTGAATGGGTCAGACGGCGCGCGACACGTGCGGTCAGGGTGTGTCAGCACGAAAGTATGTATCTGCTGTATGTGAGGAAAGGCTGGAATGGAAAGAAAATTTGGTGTGAGGCTGGAGACCACATAGCAATGGTTTTTTCATCAGGTAAATACTCTGGGTCCACACTGCAACGTGCGCGTGCACTGTGCCGTCCACTAGAAAATTAATACAAAACATGTGCAATACCGGAGCTATATTGGCACCCAACAGTCGAAAGACAGGGTCAAGACAAGAATGCGTAAAGAAACGATCCGCCGGCGTACTGCACTATGTGTCGATCAGCGTGGTGATAGTCAAAGTTATGGCTATACAAGCCAAATTATAGTTTTATGAGTCTTCAACAATTTAAATCAGTGCTCAGCCCTATGGGACGTGGAAGGATGACAAGACACACATCTGTCAGACCAATGTACCGTCTCTAAAATGCATTCAAGAAATTTATGTTTGGCATGCATATTTCACTGTTAAAATCTGTTGCAAGTCTTTTTTATTAACAGATTTGATCATATTTCCTTAATTTACACGCGTAAGCTTCAACCAAAGGTGCTAGACGATAAAATGAGCTAGCGGCTGTAAGACGCAATCAAATCCATCTAATACCATCAGCCATAGTGATTTTTTGCTAACAACATGAAGCTTATATTGGCCAATTCATAAATAACGCTTCAAAACGTATTTAGTTAAAGTAGCGATTTAGTTCGGATCTATTTGGCGACGGGCAAACACCACCAAGGCGAAAATACATTAAATGCATGCTTTGCACAAGGACGAACCTCCGTTGGACGGGTGATAAATTGACGCGGATTTATTCGGACTCGCTTGTCCTTCGCCGTTTAAGGCGTCTTACTGGTATATCAGATTCCGTCATAGGCTGATGACCACTGACCAGTGGTGGGCACGGTTCAGCTAATCCGCTAGCCGCTAATTAGCGGAACTAACTCAACACCGGAGCTGAGCAAATTACCATCACTGTTTCCAAGAGATGCACACGTGATGATATACGCGCTGAAAAATGAGTGACTGATGACTGATGCTGATAAAACGATGATGTGCGGTTTTCACCAATGAACACTATGTTGATCCATAAGGCACTCGATGTAAATGCTCCGGCAAATGCAATGTCGGTCTGTCTGGATACAACACATCAGTGTGTGCTCCCCTAGGAGTAGTATCACCGTTGTGTGTGTGTGGGGGGAGGGAGGTCTCTAATTTGTGGCGGCAGAGACGGCGGACACAGACTCAAACAGTGCGGCTGGGCAGCGGCATCTGATGGCGTACGTCGTCAGTTGGTCAAGCGCGTAGAACCACCTAGAGCTAGAGGCACCTCTGGGCGAACCAATCGACCGACAGTCTACCAGCAGACAGAAGATAGCGGTAGTGAAAACGACTGGCGTTACAGAATGGAAAGCAGTCTCAATCCAGTATACTGCGTGGCTGTTACGGAGTTTTATTCAGCCCCGACTTTTTTGAAACTCACCGATTTCAAGAGAAAACGAGATCATCATTCGGCTGGCGTGTTTTGATCCTTCCGATGTTAATAACCAGACACGCTCAATGTTCATCATGGAGGCAATAAGCTCATCGAGCAGTTATGCAATAAATGGGTATATCTATTCAATCTTTATAATCTTTATCTTCGTCCGCAGATAAAAAGTATGAGCATTGGACAGCCCCAAGTGTATTGAACAAGCATCCTGGTTCATAAAAAGTAACACATCACGTACTGTATGGTAAATGTCAGTCCAGGCTATAAGGGCGTCTTACAAATGCTAGCTCTCAGAAGTTCCTGTGTGTCATAAATGGTCGGGAACTGTGCTAGCCAACCGGTGTTTCAAAACCTAAGACAAAAAGCCCGATTCGGTCAATCGTACAACACTAGCATAAACACTTTTGAGCGCTAGCCAAGCACAAGACTAAATAAACACAAAGGTTCAAGTTGATAACTTCAACCGCTTATCATTTGGCTCTGGATCATGGCGGCGGGGATTCGCCCCTGCCGCCAGTGAGACAGTGACAGCCGAATCAGATGATCGGTCCGCCAGCAAACTCCTCAGCCAATCCCTCCACGTCGTCCGCCCAGGAGACGTTCGCGTCGTATTCCTCCTCAGGCTCCACTGGGTTCTGTTTCACCGCTCCTGTCACCTCACTCTGCATTGGTTCAGGCTCCTGTTCCAGCGGCTCTAGCTTCGCAGCAAGCTGATGATCAGATCCACAATCGGTTCCTTGTTTGAAGCTCCGGATAGCTCCGGTCTCAATACAGGCTCCGTGTTTCACGGCTACCGGATCCGACGCGGGCATCGCTGTTTTCACGGCTAACCTAACGTCCGTTCTCGCGGGGCTTCCGTCTTCGCGGCGGGTACAATCGCGACTCGGAGGGTGGTTGCCTGGTTAACACCGAATACTCCGGCTCACAGCGGCTCTCTTTACGGATGGGACCAGGGGCCGGCGTGCTGCTCCCGCGGCGTGTCGCCGGCTTTTTTCGCGCCTTGCCTGAGCTGGGCTCGGGCCCGATCCGGGCGTTGGAGGCGGGACTGGAGAAGCAGTTCCGGTGACTAGACCGTCTGCGCGAGGCAATCGTCAGGAGGTCAGGGGTTTCTGCGCTTTCCGGGCTCGGCAAGCGTTTCACAGACTGAGGGAGGGCGAGAGAGAGAGGGGGAAATGGTCACACCTAAAGTATCGCGCATTAAGACGGCAACTCTACATCCACAGCTTGAAATTATACCGGCGTACTGCCTCTAATGTCTGAAATCCGGCAGTGTGAGTGGCTGAAAGATGATAGAGCTATGTATGAGCGCCGCATGAGATAAGACCAGCTAAGATCGTGGCATGATTTCTGTTAAAACTAAAGCGAACTAATTGGACACACCTTGCGTGTTTCCAAATTCTAGCAAGGGATATTAATCAGGGCGAAGGATTCGCTAATACTTATTAGTGCATGGCCGAATAAGTATTTCCCATTGACCACGTGCTTAACTTTAGCCGTGTATTAACTGGAGTGTTAATACACTCCCGGGAAGTGATAGGACAACTGCCGCGAAGCGCTTAGGTCAGTGACCGGGCAAGGGCTGGGAAGGAGCAAGTTGAGCTGCTTAGAATATGTATGCTGTACTTGAAAATCAGTGGTCTCGAAAAAGAGAGTTGTATGTCGCGGTGGGCGCGACGAGGGCCATGCCACTGGAAGATCGTTTTATTGCCTGTGGCATTAAAGATTAGTTTCAATGAAACTCGGCCTTCGGCTCGTTCATAAACTGAATCATTAATGCCACTCATGCATAAAACTATACTAATAGGCAAACAAATGGCAAATAAATTATTAATTGTTTGTTTATTGGGGTTAAAGGGCGCGCCGACACGTTTGGGTCAATTTGCGCCCAATTAAATTATTAATTGACAGCCACTGTCACTGTCTGACTTAATCTCAATGCATAACTTTGAAAGACGAACATAATACTAAAACAAACACACTCAGCTCAATGCGACGCAAGCAACATAAGTCACATTTCCCAGGCCCAGGGCTGACTCACTCGTTCCAGTAGTGCAGATGAATCCGCCAGTTTTTGATGGCCGAGTCCCAGCGTCGCCGACTAGTCTGACGCTGTTTGACCGGCGTCCGAGGGTGGAAAGGCTCCCTCTTCTGCCTGGTAAGACGCACGTGAAAAGACGTTAAAGGGAGTGCCAAAAAAACTTCTAACGGTAAGAAGCTATTGGTTTAATTGTTGGATACGATAAAACTCACATCTGGCACGGTTCATTGTAAGGGTTTGGAGATGTCAAGCTACGGGAGATGCACCATTTGAAAGCTGAGCTCACGCGGAATCCAGCGATGTAAATTTGTCAAAAATCTGTCGAGCGCCCTTTTTAATCGACATTTTGTTCGAATTCGACGACAGTTTCGGGCGTAGCCCATCATCAGGTCTTGTAGAGACCTGAGGATGGGCTATACCCGAAACTGTCGTCTTTTTTATTCGTTTTCATTCATATATTAAATAATGAGGCTATGGCTTTTAAACTTTTTATTGACTCTATTTTACATTATGGGCCGAAACAAAACTCGCGCAATCATACAAACATTATTTTTGTCTATTTTTTTTCGATATCGATAAATCGATCGCCACTATGATCATAAGAAAGAATATGTTATATAAAGCGGCACGCTGACAATACAATTACGGTCACATCATGCAAGATAGAGAGACAAGTTTTGCACAGCATATTCTTGCCGATGAAAACTTTGTTATTTGCAAGTTCCCTAGCTCCAAATTTAAATATTCGTCGACAAAATGAACATCAAGCGTGTCGCGAGTAGGACAGACGGTAGGTACTGTTCGGCTGCTGCTGTCAGGAGCACGAGCTGTTTTGTCGTCGCGAGTAGGACAGACGGTAGGTACTGTTCGGCTGCAGCTGCTGTCAGGAGCACGAGGTTTTCTGTCGAATCGGTATTGGACGGCGCTTACGATACGCTCGCAATTTAATTGATATTAGCAATGCTTCTAGTAGCAAAAGCCCTCTGGACTCTGGAATCTACCCGATAATTGTGTGATTCTATCACGTTCCTAGAGTTTTTGGAATATCTCAGCAACTAGGGTGAATCTGGAGAAATCAAGTCGTGATTCAATGGGAGATGCCACGTTATTTTACCACCAGGCGGCGCGCATGTCGTTCGGGCCGATAACGGTGTGTCATTCCGAAAATTGTACTATTGGTTCCAAAATAAGCGTCACGCTGGGTTTGTCGGCACAGCAGTTAAAGGGAATGTACTGCCTAGGGAAAAGTATGTGGAATGATGGATATATGTGCCCAGATGAGTGGCACTCATCTCCATCATTCCACATATTTTTCCAAATTCGGTTTATTCCCTTTAACTGCTGTGCCGATCAACCCAACGGTACACTTATTTTGGAACCAATAGTGCATATATTGCACTGCCACGGTTAACTGCCACGCTAAAACTCTCAAACTACATGAGTTAGAGACTTCATTTTTTCCCCATTCGAAAGCTACGCTCTTGTAGGGGTGCCATTTTACCTTCCATACCAATCGAGCCCAAAAAATACCCACGAGGGCCCTAAGAAGATACCAAAACGCTACTGCCATGCTAAAACTCGGAACCTATCAGATAGCAAATCAGGACCTTAACCAATCGACGCATTCCGGTCGAAAATGGTGAGTTTCGCCTTTCATACCGAATACGGTCAAATACAGGCACAGGGCCAAGAGAATGGTAAAAAACGCTACTATCACGCTAAAACTCAACCAATCAGAGAAAGTGACCGGGCTTCAACCCAGTTGACGGCACGCCGTGTTGAAAAAAGCGACATGTTCTTCAACCGGCGTGGCGTCAACTGGTGAAGGTCGAGTCACTTTCTCTGATTAGTTGAGTTTTAGCGTGGTAGTAGCGTTTTTTACCCTTCTCTTGGCCCTGGTGGGCCTTATTTGGACAGCACTTGCTGTTTCGTCTTTTATACCGATCGGGCCCAAAGAGGCACCAGGGCCCAGAGATGGGTCAAAACGGTAATGTCACGCTGAAACTCAGAACCTATCAGAGATAGCGACTCGGGATCTTCACCAATCGACGCACGCCAGTCGAAAACGATGCTGTGATAAATTTCATAACCGATCGGGTCACCCCAAAAAACACCAGGGCCCACAGAAGGGTGAACGCTAAAACGCTGGCATACGCCGCCGTGTAATCGGCCCGACCGACTCGAGTGACATCTGACGGTAGGATTTCTAAGCTTTCGAGCGGTGCCTCCCATTCCGAAAATTATGTTTTATAGACGAGTGTCAATAACCCCGAATAAGCGATGTGAGTAGACACACCCCCTTCAAGACACATAACTCACTTGGGCACTGTCTTGGTGTACTCTTGATAACGGAGCGTGTTCTTGCCGTAGTCAAGCTGCTTTTGTCTCCTCGCCAATATCACTGGGTCTGTCTCTTTTGTCAAAGGAGTGCGAGAAGATCTGGAAACATTTATAACATATAAGCTCGAAATAAGCTGATGGTCAAATTGATTATAAATATGGGAGGGATATTTTCAGACGAAACTTCTCGATTTTGGTTAACTAAAAATAAATTTAATAGAAACACTAATTCTGAGCGGAATACATTTCCGTCGTTTCTAAGAGACGGAGTGACATATGCGACGAGTAAACGTGACTAATGTGCTAATTTGTTTCTCCCCAAGGACCAATATGTAGTTCAAAAACCATTTGATAAGTTTTCCACGTGGGGCTCGGCCACAATTCAGCCCGTTACAATATAACTGAAACACCCAAGTGAACCGCTCAAGAATGTCACGGGGTGCGTCCTTGCGCCGTCAGGACCAGCTCAGACAGCAGTGGGAGCGGCCAGTTGGTCGGGCCCCGGACTGACCTGTCGGACGGCAGTGGGTCGGGCCCCGGACTGACCTGTCGGACGGCAGTGGGTCGGGCNTCACTGGGCCAGGACGAGCGCGAGTTGCGCCTCACCCGGCGGCCCCGACTGCCGTATTGGGGCGATCGCAGATCGCGGTGTTCCACCCTGTAAACCAGCAACACAGCTGAGCACGCCAGTAGAAGTGGACATTTTAGAATAGGAGGTACAGCTGCCGACAGTAAGATCGCTGTCCCCTGGCTGGCGATACCTGGCTTCAACACTGTGAGTGATCCAGTTACACTGGAATGTGGACTGTTCGACTATCAGTACAGAAGGCTTCAAGCGGCACAGTCTTACAGTCAAGCGCAACTGGATCACTCGGTGTTGAAGCCAAGTCTCGCCAGGCAGGGGACAGCGATCTTCCTGTCGGTGGCTGTACTGGCGAGGGTTAACAGATGGCGTATCATACATCAGCATTTGTTCGTCTTATTTGACTAAACACAGATATTTCTAAACTTGTAAGACAGTTTGATGTTGGAAAATGAGGGGGAACATGAATACACACGTAGATGTTGTCATGCGATTTGCAAAATGAATTTCTTAGATAATATTGTATTCAAACGTGTCAAATATACGTAACATTTAGAACTAATACCACCATTTAAGGTAACAATTATATACGCATAGACGGAGAGACAGACAGATATTCTTGTAATAGTAAGTTAGTGAATATAGCGTCCCTTCACAGCCGTATAGCCACTGCAGCTCGCAGTCCCGCCCACAGTGATTCACGCTGTAAGTGACAGTGTCAGACAGATGCAATGGCTGTGTACCCAGGCCTTCCTCTGAAAGGGACTTCGGTGTCGCCGGAGTGCGTGTAACAGAGCAAACCATGGTCACCTGAAGTGCATACCTGAATTTAGCTGTTCCGAGGTTCGACACAGCTAACTATATCCCAACACTATTTTTCATCCCGTGTCAAAATTACCCAAGGCAGCGAGAACTCTTCATCAACACGCAGTTTCCTGACCCGCACGACAAGTTAAGTAATCTCAGATGAACACTCGCGTGGAAGGTGAACTGTTCCATTTCATTTTAACAACACGGACAGCGCCCCATCCAAGCAAAGACAAAGTGTACCAAAACCTGTCATTTTATGTATTTACCTTTTCTCTACTGTAGGCCGAGAAGATTCAGTTTTCCTGATGCATTTGAGGTTGCAGAGTATAACACGTTCTCAGCTTTTGAGAATAAAAACAATCTATAAACTGTATACATAGGATACAACTATCTCACGCGAGGCATTGGAACGACCAGTGAGGAATGAGTGTTCAGTCTCTTCTGGACGAGGGCGCGTGAACAGTGCAAGGCGCGTGAGCAGTGCCATCGAAATTGAACATACCTGTCCGCATTTTCTGAAGATCTGGACCGAGACCTCAGTGACGGCTGGCGGGCCTTCTGCTGCTGGCGCCGGCTGTTGAGACGCTCCCTCAAGTCTCTGCCATGCTGCTGCTCCGCATACGACCTGGTCACAAAATAAATCAACCAGAAATAAAACGAATAATTATATGTTTAGTTCTACGATTGGTCCAGAATGATGTCACAAAAAGAGAACAGTATTACAGTACTTCAAGCATGTTAATATCTGCATGTAAATAAACATGTTAATGACGATCTGCACACACCACAACTGATTCGCTCACCTGAGGCCTCTGGTTTGGTTAACCTTATCAAGTTCAGGCTATGACAAGTAGGGAAAATCAGAACATAAAAAAGAAATCTTTATGAAAGGGCATGCCAGTTATTATTCAAATACTACAAAGTCTACAAATACACAATGTGATTGCAACATGGCTGACTTTGAATACTTCCATGTTTTTTACGCATGCTTCAACAAATGTATAATACAACTTCGAAATCCCATAAGAAAAATCTCAAACAACCACCACAGCCAATCAACAACATATGTGTTACCAACTGCTACAGTACAAGCTGACTGCAACGGACAGTACAGTGAAGAAGATTGGAAACAGAAATGGTGTTAGGTCAGAAAGCTGAGGGAGGACCTTGCCAGGCGTAAGAGCGCAGGTGAGACAAAAGTCATCACAAGGGGGAGCATTGCCCTAAGCCCCCCCCCTCGAGCATCCTAAGGTCCCCCAAAAAAATGACGCAAAAATAAAACCCCAAATTAAGGCCGCTTATATTTTGCAGAGCCCCTAAATAGTCGCAAACAGGGACGTCATAAATATTTTTTAGTGAAAAAGTCGGCCCAATGAAGGGGGCACGTGCCCCCTCCGCTGCCCCCTGGCTGCGCCTTTGGCCTTAATGATAGACAGCAGTCAGCACAGCGTTATAATTTATGAAGATATTTATGAGAGACTGTTTCCTATTCAGCACATGCGACACATAATTCACCACACAGATTGATATGATGGCAAAATATAACGCTGTGCTGTCTATCATCAAGGCACTGCAGCACTCTCTGCTCTCTGGTGAATATGCCTTGCAACTAATGCCAGTCTTAGACCGCTAATATGAACTAACAACTAGGAGGGGAATGCAACAGGGGGGAATACGATACGATAGGGAGGGCAATATGACCAGGAGGGCATTGTAAGCGAGACTGTAATTTGTCATAGGGCGATTCGTAAAAGGGTAACACAAACGGGAGGGGATTGTGAATGGGAGCTCCCATTCACAATTACTCTAGGCATAGATAACAGGAGACTCTCTTGTTATCTATGCTCTAGGGTAATTCGAAATACCCCAGGGCAATTAAAAATACCCTAAGGTAAATCGTCATAAGGCAATATGAATGGGAAGGGATTGTGAACGGTAGGGGAGTTCTTCAAAGGGAAGTTTTGAATAGGTAATATCGGGGGTCCAAAGTCATATGTAGCATGGGCGTGACTTCCTCGTACTTCCCGTAGGGTTACAAGTGTTAAAGGCCACTTTTCAAGCCAAGTTTTCGAGACTTTCTTCAAAGAAATATATCAAAGTTGTATCATAGAAATAAAGGTTGAGCGTATTTGTTTCGATTTTTTTTGATCAAAATGTCAAGCCCAACCAACGGTTCTCGAGTTATTAGCCAAAGTATGCAATCGTGCCACTCGCCGACTACTTTTGTGAGTACCAAGATGGCCGCCGTCATAAGACAACTCGGGCCAATGGGGGTCGCAGGGACAATGCTTACCATTGCGGTTTATATATGAAGGTTGTTGATCGCAAACAAAAGCGCCATAACATGTCCACGAAGTAAGATGCAGACCATATCCTGATATATTATTCCAGATCTGGTTGTGGCCTTCACTTTTTTTGGTATGGTTTTTTAGTCTTTATAGTATATGTTCTAGTGTATACCATTTTTTTTAGGAGTACCTACCCAGTGTATAGTGCCCTGGGGTAATATGAACAGGTGGGGATTGCGAACGGAAGGGGAATTCGTCATAAGGCAATTCGTAATAGGGTAATATGAACAGGAGGGAATTGCAAACGGGAGGGCATTGTGAACGGGAGGGGAATGCGATAGGAAGGGCAATTTGTAATAGGGGATTGCGACCCTCCCTGTCACACTTCACCAGTATTGTGGGCCATTAGGAAGCCATTTTGCTGGCCTCGACCATTGAGTGACGTCACTGGGTGTCACTGGGACCCAAGAGCGCCGGGAGCTTCAAAACGTAAACGAAACGGCGGTCAATTTGCAAAATTGTGGTAATGCGGGTAGGTTCTGTCTAGGGTAGTTTATAGGCATTGGGCGATGTTCTATTTTGGTTCTGTTTATGTGATCCTGAAAAGTGTCTAGGTGCATCAATCATATCAATTATTCCAAGGAGTAATCTAACGACAAAGGCCCCTCAAACAGACAGACAGAAAGCGCCATCAGAACCGACAAAGGGCCCCACAGACCGACAGAGGATCTCTCAGACCGTCAGAGGGCCCCTCAGGTCGATACAGGGCCCCTCGTGCCGACCGAGGGCCCCCTCAGACCGACAAAGGCCCCTTATACCGACAGATCAGGCACCTCAGGCAGATTGAGGGCACTTGTCTTCAGGCAGATCGAGGGCCCCTTCATGCCAACCAAGGGCCCCTTATGCCAACCGGGAGTCCCCGTATGTTGACCGAGGGCCCCATAATGCCGACCGAGGGCCCCCTCAAACCGAGAGGGTTCGTACAGACCGAGAGGGTCCCCTCAGGTCGACCGAGGGCCCCTCAGACCGACAGCTAGGGCCCCTCAGACCTACATAAGGTTCATTAAGCAGACAAGAGGGCCCCATCAGGTTGATAGAGGACCCTCAGACGAATTGATGATCCCCTAAGACCGACAGAGGGCCAAATCAGACCAACAAAGGGCCCCATCATACCATCAAAGGGCCCATCAGACCAACAGAGGGCCCCTCAGACCAACAGATGGGCCCCTCAGATGGACAGAGGGCCTCCGCATGCCTACCGAGGGCTCCTCAGACATACAGAGGGTCCCTCAGGTCGACCGAGGGTCCCCTCATGCCAACCGATGGCCCCCTTAGACCGAGAGGGTCCCTACAGACTGACAGAGCACCCTCGAAGGTCAACCGAGTGCCTCCTCAGACCAACAGAGAGCCTCTCAGGCCTACAGAGGGTCCCTCAGGCCTACAGAGGGTCTTTCAGGCCTACAGTGGGCCCCTCAGGCCTACAGAGGGCCCATCAGGCCTACAGAGGGTCCCTTGGTCCTCAGAGGGTCCCTCAGGCCTACATAAGTTTAATTATGATGACAGAGGGCCCTGTCAGGTTGACAGAGGGACCCTCAAACCAATAGATGGCCCCCTAAGACCTAAAGAGTGCCCACTCAGACCAAAAAAGGGCCCCCTCAGACCGGCATAGGCCCCCTGACCTACTGAGAGACTCTCAGACCTACTGAGAGCCCCATCTGGTCAGCCAAGGGCCAAGACGTGGGCCTCTCAGCCCAAGGGGTACCCGCGGCTGTGTCCAGGACTCCAGGGTACCCTCTTATATACACCCTTGGCTCCGCCAGCAGGATGTAGACAAATCCAATGGTCATGGTCAGGTCAGTTCAGTGTGAACTATCAGGTCATGGTCAGGTCAGAGGTCACAGTGATGCTGTGTGACGTCACTGGGTGTCTCTGCCAGCATGACGCAGGCAGAGACACCCAGTGATGTCACAGTAGTTGGTGCAGAATGTAAACAAATCACCTGGTGATGCTACCTTCTATGTATGGCCTTGTCACTACCTACAATGCTGTGTCAGGACAGTGTACTGAAGTGCATGGGCAGACCCAGAGGGAGCCACGAGGCAATCCCCCCAAACACCCAAAGGTCGGTGCAAAAATTTGACACATTCTAGATAAAAATGGTCATAAAAATTTAAATACTTTGAATAAGGAAAGTTTGTTTTAAATCAATAACTGATACATAAGCAGGCAAAATCCGATGAGTTTTCAGAAATGGGCAAGACTTTTTGGGATTTGCCCCCCCAAACTGACAAAATCACCCATTCTGGATCCGCCTATGCTGAAGTGTGATGCGTGTCCTAACTCCTACCAGTACCAGACGTTCACCATTACAAGTATTTTGTTGAAAACTTGATTTGAAGAAATGAACACTGAAAATACTTACATGCTTGGAAAAACTCCTTCAATTTGTTGCTCAGCTCTTTCTCATATAAAGTGAAGATTAAATGAATGGATCAATGGGGAAAAAGACGCCTGTAACTTCGATGTTTCAGCACCACTTGATATCTTCGTAGCTGGCAGCCAGGTCAACTGTAAAAACAGGTTGAGGTCAGAAATATCACAGTAGTGGGTATGCATTAAAATAAAACGAATAAATTGATTAAGGCAATATTGGGACACGAACTGCATTTAATAACCTACACAAGCACATACCCTCTTCCTAACTCTCTCCTGTTTTGTTTGTATTTGCTGGTTCTAGTAGGCAATTTGGCGCGAGTTACGCGCAGTAGCATGTCAAAGGTGCGCCAATTTGATGAGTGCAGGCAAATTCGCGGGAGAAACAAATTTGCTACCATATTTGAACCGCTCAAGCTACCGGTCGGTCGAACATATGGCCTTGCCCTTGAGTTTGACAGAAATGTTCAGCCGTTTCAAAAAGGAACGGCTGGACCGATTTGTTCGCAAGTCACACCTTACATTATCACTTCAGCGCACTACGTAGTACCTACGAATTCACAGGGGCGTCGACACGCAAGAAAAACTGGCGCGACTTTTTGCTCGGGGGGGGGGGGGCGACACCTAGAGGCCCGACTGCATTTCCTTCGCCCGACTGGGGGGTGTTTGAACACACCCCCCCCCTCTACTCCGGCTCCCATGGCACGTAGACAAAAAAGAGACTTGTTCGAACGTTATCAAAAAAATCATTTCGAAACTATTCCAGACCTTTTTTCGTCACGTCAAACTCAGGTCCTAGAGGTCATCGAAGGTCACGATTTTCAAGTTTACGGACAGTCGCTCCAGAAATCCCCAAATATCTCGGAAACTAGTGCTATCCTAGAAACAAACGTTAAGAAAAACTATCGCTAGCCAATTGAAATTTGCATGATGTATTTCCTCAAAATTGACCTCAGGTCCAATAAGTTTAGGCTCTAGGGTCATTAAAGTCAAATAAAGTGATTTTGGCAAAAATATTTTCGTTATTACTCTTAACCTAAACAAAGGAATAACCCATACTGTTTTACGCCATCGTGTTTGGTCTCGTCAAGGCGCTTGAAATATGTCAAATTCGATCATGTTAGGTCAACTTAAAAAAATTGAACTCAGGTCCAAGGTCAAGTGGTGACCCAAGTAGGTCATGTTGCATATCAGTAGATGTTTCTTGACGAGACAAACAACACCGGTGAAAAGTTGCAGTTCTCTAGTCTTCATTATGGCCCGGTTAATTGAACGAAAAGGTGTTGGTGGACCTCTGGATGACCTCAGATGACCCCGTTAGTCCCTGAGCAATCAGCTATGCACTTGATCATACATAATAATCATATCGAAATAACATCAATCCAGAAGGAAATGGACTGATATGTCGACAAAGAAAGCATTGATTAATTTCTCATTGACTTATAATGGGAGATACGCAAATTGACCCGACCTAAGGTCACCGATACAAAAAATTCCAAAAATAATGCATTTTGTAGATACTATGGACGTAATGTAATCCTGAAAGTTTAATATCGATCCCTTAAAACTGTAGTTGATGGCACGACCGCAAAACGTTTTTGTAGGTAGGGTCACTTGACCTGACCTGGTGACTGACTCTGACCTCGACATACGAAACTGAATTTTGGCAAAATGTCCGGAAAGAATCAGTGAATATTTATCCAAATTTGGCGGGCGCTAGCGCCGCCGTTTTTTCGTTATTTGATAAAACATGAGGGGTGTTCAAACACCCTCCCCAGTGGGGCGGGCTAAGCATGAGGCGGCACCTGCAAGGGCGGCACCTGGCTAAAGGGGCGGCATCTTTGAGGGACGGCACCTGACTTGGGTGGTGTCCGTCAGTGGCGCACCTGGGTAATGGGACGGGGAAACCTAGACGGTGGTGGCACATTAGGAACGTCCACTGGCGGATCCAGAACCTGGGCATGGGGGGGCCTAAATTTCAAAAAGTTTCATCAAATCGAAAAAAAACTCATCGGATTTGGCTTCCTTGTTCCGTCAACTGAACCGTTTAAGATAAATATGCCTTTGTGAAAGGTTTATTAGTTTCCGCTCTACAGTGGAATATATGTCAAATTTCGTCAATTTCAGGCAATATGGGGGGGGCTAACACCCCTGCCACCCCCCTGGATCCGCTAGTGAGGACGTCAAAAAAGTGGTGCGACTAGTCTGAATGGTCTGTTAGGCTTCGAGCGCTGCGAGTTCATCAGCCGTTTGCTGATATTCCATTTAGCAACAATGCCAAATATAACTTTTGGCATTTACAAGACCTCACGGTGATGACCTGAGGTCACCAGTTTTAGAAAAGCTGATGAAGTCGCCTTCCCGCCACTCTGCCCAGGGGCATTCGCTCGGTTGCCAGAGGCGCCTGCCTGACCTCCAGTGGTAGAACTTTATGAAATCGGTCGGGGGCCTAATGTTAATTTGATAGATTTTAAGTCCATTCTTACCATGCAACGCCATAGGCCTAATGTTAACATTTGAAATCATTGGGGGGGGGGTCGGACCCTCCCCAAGAGATATAAAGTTTCACCCCTGCTGACCTTAAGGGGGGGGGGGAATCAGCAGGGGCGTCATTTTCTGCAACTGATTGGTAGGGCCCCAATGCTATCTTTACAGATTTGAATGTCATTCTTATCATGCAACGCTATAGGCTTAATGTTAAAAATTAAATTGTTGATATATCACCTATAGGGCCCTGGCCCTACCAGGCCTATAATAGAAAACTACACCCATGTGGGGCATCCGCATGACCCCTCCCCCCATTGGCTACGCCACTGGCCACACGACAGGCGTCAGATGCTCACAGGCACAGATGAATCGATAGCATCTGTCAAGGCCAGAAATCGGCATTCTGTAAATCGTGTGAGACAAGTGATGCTCAGTCAGAAGTAACTCAAGGACCTATCGCCACTGTTCACCACCGCGTGAGACTCCATTGGATGATGTGCAGTGTGCCGGGACACAGTGTTGGTAATTTTCGGTGGGACGTTTTAAAGCGACTGCGCCTCCCCCGCCACTGTGCCTGGGCGCGCCCCTGCGTCGCCGCCTGTACCTTGCCCCAGACAGGTGATAGCGTCAGCTATCCTGTACCGTAAGCGGGCGGCGCTCCGCGGCGACGCCGGTCGATGGTACACAGTATACAGTAAACACGCGTGGTATTCGGCCGGCCGGCTGTCACGTGGTGGTCAGTGCTGCACTCTCAACCCGCTGACCGTGCCGCCCGAGAGTCGCTGCTGGTCTGGTGGAGACGATATACGGCTGCAGGACGGCACAGCAGGACCAGTGGCACGGACGGCGTGGCGGGTCGCATCTTGTGATCGGCTCTGCAGAGCAGTGTTTGCGCCGTTGTTGATCGTGTGGATAACGGACTGGTCGGCGGAGAGTAAATGTAAACAAAGAGGTCAAGGTAAGCAACGAGATGCATCGGGCGGGAGCGGGAGAGCGGGAGAGCGGGAGAGCGGGAGAGCGGGAGAGCGGAGAGCGGGGGAGCGGGAGAGCGGGAGAGCGAGAGAGCGGGAGAGCGGGAGAGCGGGAGAGCGGGAGAGCGTGGGAGCAGGGTAGCGGTGTAGCGGGAGAGGATGTGCTGACCGGTGACGTGTCCTCACAGTGCCCGTTGTTGATCTGCATGCGGCAGGATGCTGCTGACCGTGCTGAGCTGGACGTTCTGGCTGCTGCTGACCGTGCTGAGCTGGACGTTCTGGCTGCTGAGCTGGCCGGCCAGCCTGCTGGGCTGGACTCTGCTGCTGGTGATGACGCTGCGGAGTGCGCTGGGTCCGGAGGCGGCCGACAGTCTG
Source organism: Semibalanus balanoides (assembly GCA_014673585.1). Taxonomy (NCBI): domain Eukaryota; kingdom Metazoa; phylum Arthropoda; class Thecostraca; order Balanomorpha; family Balanidae; genus Semibalanus; species Semibalanus balanoides. The sequence goes on from VOPJ01010993.1 coordinate 18,728, forward strand.
CGCGGCCGCCTGCTGGCCTGGATGATGACTCGCTTCATCGACCAGCAGGAGGCGCTCCTGGGGCCGATCAAGACGGACCTGTTCCGGCCGATGGCGCAGATGAGCTCGTCGCGGCCGGAGCTCACCGGCGGCGCTCTCAATATTCTGGAGGCGAGACAGCCACTCCTCACGTGATTCATGTCTGCAGGTGCGTGACAGACTCATGAGTCGATATCGTCAGCTGGAGTCCGCCGTACCGGTGTCCGTGACCTGGCCGCATGACCTCTGACATTATACACCGGTGGGTTTGGGAGTTCGGACCCCGCGGGACACGGGTCAGTGGTGGTGATCCGTGCGTTATTGATACCGGCCCCGGTTGAGAGGGTTTGGTGATACAGATTGATCCGGTTGAGAGGGTTTGGAGAGAATAGAGAAAGATTGACTATCGGGCTTCCCCGTCAGCCAGGGGGCCGCGTATAGGTAAACCAATAGTAGTGGAAGTTTTACGGCAAAATATTTCAGGAATGCTATGATTGAGAGGCGAGCCATGCGAGCGTGACAGACTACGTCTGATTAAGGGCAGGCATGAGTTTTATGAGAGTTTGACCTGACTGGAAATGGTCCAATAAGTTTAATTAACGGGACACTGCGGACCTTGGGCCCATTCAATACGGGCTGATTGCTTTCATCCAGACGAATAAGACGCTTTGAACCACAACCACGGCCGAAACGATTTCCGCGGAGTCAGGGCGGACCCAGGATTTTTTTAGGAGGGGGGGCCTCAGGCCAATTTAGGGGCGGCTTGAGGTCTAAGGGGCGCCCTGTCATTCCGATAGGGGCGCCAAAGTGGTCTTAGGGGCGCCCTATAGCAAGGGCGGATCCAGTCGGCCGTTTTTTTGTTGGGGGGAACTATTTTTAGCGAACCTTACCTATCCCCAATTTCTATTTTTTCCCCGGAATTGAGCCACTGCGTTTTGTAACCTCGGGATTTCTATTTTTTAAAAGCTTTTTGACATTTTGAAATATCGAAAAATGTCAGCTTGCAGTTTTTGGTGTTCAACATTGCCTTACACTGAGTAAAACTATGTCAACTGTCAGCTGTACCAAGGGGCGTCGCGGATATTTTGTTGTTGTGGGTGGTCG
>VOPJ01010994.1:0-19850 GCA_014673585.1 Semibalanus balanoides
CAGCCGCGTTGGATGCGCTCGCCGCGCTGGATTGTCCAGCCGCGTGGGATGCGCTTGCCGCGCTGGATTGTCAGCCGCCGGCGTTTCCGCCCAAAATGCTTACTGAAGCTGTCTCATCTTTGGACTGAATGGCTCCCACACCCGTTACCCTCTGTCGTCTGAAAGTCTGCACCGCCGCGGACACATTATAGATGTAGGAGCGGTTATGGTGTAGTGGGTTGAACGTTAACCTGGTGACCGAGGGGTCCTGGGTTCAAACCTCGTCCGCTCCCACGATCACATCCCGCATGACACCAGGATCCTAGGACTGCTTTGAAGCCGGGGTGTGGAGCGGAAAATTAAGCCTACAAATAACTAGAGAGAGTGGATAATTCAGCCTAAAAAGACCATATGATGTACTCGGCTTTGTCAAAACTGACTTATTAGTCATCTGTTACAAATAGCAGTACTTTCTTAACCTGTTTTATTTCGTCCACAAGTTAATATTTGCATTATTAATATTAGTGTTAGGGGCTATAGTGTTCCAATACATCTTGATTAAGGGAGTGGAAGTTAACAGTAAAATTGGAAAAAGAGTGGACAAATGTTTCTCGCAGGGGGTTATTTCCCACCCTAATTTTGCAATCCTTGGACACTGAATGGCACATGCTTGTGCATATCAACGCTGGACGAAGCCCCTGAAACAAATCGCCAACACTAAATGAAGCACAGGTAGGACGTTGTGAAAACGCACAATGTTTTTTTTTTTAATAAATGACTTTTCACGATAATATAAGGCATAGTGTTGTATACTACCAGTAACGAAACTATACAAACTCCTAATCTAGCAAATAAATGAAGCAATTTCCAAAAATTGAGGCTTCACAGCCACTAAAAGGCCGCTATATTAGACGCACATATAACTGCTTATTTGGTTACGTGTTCATTAAATAGCTATTCTAGAGAATCTAAGGGCATTTAATCACAACAAACAGAACGCAAAATTTATTTTACATTCCATTACAAGACAAAACAATACGGGAGAAGTCCGCAGTTTGATGAGGTCCAAAAATACTTGCAAGCACCTTGCAAGTACCGGTCGTTTTAAGCGTGGAACGCTTACCAACTTTGAATTGCAGTATCTTTTGAAAGGAATGTTTGTATACAAAATGTGAGGGATTTACAATATATGTTGGTCTCGTCTGTCGATTTCAAATGATAACTCCATTTTAGTGGGAAAAGGTGATTATTTCCCTTTGAACGAAACTTAGTTAAACATAACCAAATAAATGCGATTGAGATATGTTCTTGAGTCCACAACACACTTGGTTCGTGTACGGGACGGGAATGGCATCTTGACTGGAGCAGCGAGCCCTGCCAGCCGTTAAATGGACCGAATGAGCCCGACAGGTGAACACCAAGACGGGAATTCGCTGTCTCACCATTTTACAAGTCTGTTACAACACGTATTCTCAGATTTATGTCATGCTTTCTGAAAGCAACTGTCTTTTAGGATAGCATGTGTAGTGTGTACTCTAACAAAGCACGCGTCCAAACCTGACGGGTCTAAGCCCTCCACTTAGCTGAGCACCAACAATTGCAAACTGCTGCCCAGAACGCGGACAAAGGGCCGGGTTTTTGTGACGGCCGCCTCTCTTCCGACACAGTGAGCCCGCCGGGAGCGACAGAGTGAGACAAAAAGGGACAGTGCGCGGCGGCGGCGGCAGCCGGAACGGTCACCGGTCTGTAGGGAGCCTCTCTTCAACCGGAGCCCGCCCGCCTCTCTGTCGCTGACGGCAGGACCGTGCCCCAAGGAACAACTGTGATGGCGTGTCGATGCGGGGCTGCCGATGTCAAAGGCTCGCCTCATATTGATTCTTTATCAGTGCCGGGAGAAAATGGGCGCATCGCTTGAAGAAGATTCCGAATTAGCAATGCTCTTTGTGTGGAACTCGATGTTCTAATCGCATCAGTTGGCTGGCGAAGCCTCATAGGCATTCTCTGTGTTCACAACCTTTTTCTACGATGAATTTGCGAAAGTCTGCTCTTACATTTTTTATTCGTTCTTCACTAGCCTTCAGGAGAAATACTGATCACATAATTTGTTGTAGTAACTCTACCAACGTCGTCTGCCCTCCCAGCGGCTCATCAGCGCGTCTTTTTCCCTACCCCCGGCTACCAGTGGCGTCGGTCGCCGCTTAGTGGCGGTCCCCGTCCCCGGGGCGCGGCGCGGCCTGACCTCCCAGCGGCTCATCAGCGCGTCTTTTTCCCTATCCCCGGCTACTAGTGGCGTCGGTCGCCGGTTAGTGGCGGTCCCCGGGGCGCGGCGCGGCACCCTGCCGCCACGCGATATGAACTGATTCGATCGGCGCCCGTTTGGGAGCCGTCGGCGGATCAGGCGTCAGATGGGCGTCTTCGGCGGCGGTGCAGATCGATGGCGCGCGCCGCCGCCGCCGCCGCCGCCGCCGCCGCCGCAGCAGCAGCAGCCAGCCTCCGACTCCGACCGGCACCGAACGGCGCGCTCCTCAGACACCCGCCACCCGCCGGCCGGCCCACACTCCTCTCCCGCTGCCGCCGGTGCGGTATCACGCTCCCTGCTGTCACGCTTCCCGCCGGCTCCTGCCCCGTAGTGGTTCACGTTCCTCGCTCCCTGGACTCCTGCTCCTGACGTGACTCCTGACGTGACTCCTGACGTGACTCCTGACGTGACTGACGTGACTGACGTGACTCCTGACGTGACTCCTGACGTGACTCCTGCTCCGCTAGGTCGGTCCTCTGGAGCTCCGTGATCAGAGACTGGTAGTCGGCCGGCAGGCGCCGTGCTCCCGAACCCCGTGCTCCCGCCTTGGCCGGCCAGTGGTGTGTGGTGTGGTGTGGTGGAGTGAGAGCTGGCAGCTCCGTGTAGGCTGTGCCATCAAGTGCTCGCGGTGTGATCTAAGGTGAAACGAGGACAAAAACTCGCTATTGTCATATTCGCTGGTAAAATTTAACGAAGGTTGAATCTTGGAGTAAAAGTTGTGTTAAAACTTTCTCGAAACCGGAATTTTGATAAATGTTGACGTTGCTGCTTTAGTGGGCCTTGGTTGCCTGCTGCTAATCCGTCCCACATTTGATAGCGAGTTTTCGTCTGAGTTGTGTCGGTCGCGTGGTGCCGGTGTTGGTCTCAGTAGGATAGTGTCGGTGCTGGGCGGCCTGAGGCGGCTGGCTGACAGTGATCAGCACGGCGGCCGTCGGTGTTCTCCACTGGTTCTGCTGTGTCGACCAGCAGCGGCCACCGCACCAGCAGCAGCAGCTGGCACTCTGCTGCCAGCAGCAGCTGCACGTGCAGGAGGTGGCACGCGGCGAGGAGCGGGGCGCTGCTGCGAGCCACCCACACTGTGAGTCCCGACACACGGCAAGTTCCGTTACATTGCCGAGTTACCTTGCCTCCTGTGAGTGGCGGTGGCTGCCGGGAGAGCGGGATAGTGGAGGGGTGGTGACGGTGAGAAGAGCGTCCAGCTGGATCCAGGGCAGGGAGCTCTGCAGAAGCTTGTGAGGCTTTTGTGCGGACTGTGCAGGAGGGGTCGTGTCGGCTGCGAGACTGTGATGTGGACTGACTGTGGACTGACTGTGGACTGTGGACTGTGGACGTGTGGATCTGATGGTACTGTAGACCTGGTAGATGTGGTTGTGATGTGGCTGTGGATTGTGGACTGTGGCTGTGTGTGAGTGGACTGGTGGACTGTGGAATTGTAGACTGTAGACTGGACTGTGGACTGTGGCTGTGACTGATACTGTAGCTGTGGCTGTGGATGGACTGGTGGACTGTGACTGTTGTGACTGGGACGTAGATGTAACTGTAGACTGTGGACTGGGATTGTTAGACTGTAGACTGTAGACTGAGATGTAGCCTGTTGGACTGTGAGTTGTGGATGTGGACTTGACTTGTGGCTGTAATGTGGCTGTGGACTGTGGACTGTGGACTGGACTCTGGAGACTGTGGACTTGACTGTAGAACTGTAACTGTGACGTGGACTGTGGACGTGTGACTGTGGACTGTAGACTGGTGACTGTGGACGTGGACTGGACTCTGGGACCGTGTAGTGGTGTGGTGGAGGAAAGTACAGTGGTGTCTGTTGTGGCGTTGTGAGACGAGCAATGAACGTAGCATGCTGTCGGGACTACGAAGTGTGGAGATGGTGGTTCTGAGGACTCAGGGTATCACATGAGTGTAGCTTGAGATAATTACCACCTGGTCGTTGGCTGGGTGAGTGTGATGTTTAGTGGTGATCGTTGTCTTCATTATGTTGATGCAGATAATTACTAGTGCTAACCCGTCCGCTTTGCTGGACGATTACAGGTTGAGTGGTGGTGCAAGCCAGTGATTAACAATTAGGGATTGGTAACCCGTTCTACCCGTGGCACACCCGTCGTACCTAATAATACGTTTTTGTACCCGTCATACACCCGGCCTATACGCACAGCCGCACACCAGCGCCACCTATAGCATATTCGTTGAAGTTGAAGTTAGACACTTCGTTCCGCTTATGAGATGGTGGTGACATCGGTGACACATTGTGTCGTGTGCTATTTTTTTCCAAACACAAACTTTATCTTAACTTGTAGGAGGACAGTTTGATGCTGGGAAATGTAGGGAGCAGATGAATATACACGCATGTTGTCATGCGATCTGCAAAATGAATTGCTTAGATGCTATTCAATGCTCATGTGTCGAAACTAAATAACATTTCGTATTTATGCTACCTAAAAATTTGGTTGGCGAACACACGGACAGACAAGAAGGAAAGACTTTCTTTAAAAGTACGTTTGAATCTCGACAACCGACATCAAAGGCTTATTTTTAGTAAATTATTGTCTTAGAAGTAGCATCTTAGTATATAGTAAATCTTGTTCCTGTTCGTGTGTAAAGTTAAGACAAGATATCTAGGCACAGATAGAGAAGTATCAAACGTGTTTGCCTTCCTTGAGATAACAAGTTTATTTGTACTTTGATGCTACATAAGAAGACATGTCCAATCCATCGATCTCAGAAACAGATTCAGGATCCTAGAGGATCCAGGATCCTTTATGCCATTTTTCTCTCGATGTGGTTGGACTAATTTTGGTTCTGACAGTACCGTGCGATACAACTTCACAGATGTATCCTCTCACGCCATCATGGGTTCATGGATTTTTTTGGGTAATATCAAAGTAACATTTTGTGATACATCTATGAAGTTTGATCATCGAATGATTCGATCTGATTCGAAATATACATTCAAATTCATCGTAAGATCTGGTTTCTGTGATTGATAGACAGATATTCTAAAATCCTGAATCTGTCTCTGGGATCCAATTGTAACTAATAGTGCAAATATGCCTCAATTACAGGTTATTGGGACAAAATAATATAGCATACGCAATTTCCCTGTCTATTGATATAGACTATTACAATATCAGCCATCTCTACTAAAGATATGTACCTACCCAAATTTTACCGACCTCTTTTACATTAGACCCAACAAAACAATGAATCCCTCTAAAAGTTTTAAATGTGGCTCTGGGATACAAGTGTACCTATCTATTAATGCAAAAGTCCAATAATTTATTTAGTCCCAATCGATTATCTGGGCTTTGTCTGAGATCCCCGACAATTTTTCCAGACGGATTGCGGAGGCAGTGTATCCGGGACTCCGTGCTAAATATCGGGTCCCGGGAATAGGGTCTCGATCCGTGCACATTTCTCTTGTCATGTCGTGGACCTCCCTGCCAGGTTATTGTAGACATCACGTGAAGTGTGTTTCACAGTATTCATCATTTTGTGTTTCGCTTCAAATAAGATTTTAATGACTAGTGTGGCTACTGTAGTGCCTTTTATCATCCCGAGCGCCGTGTTTACTTTGAAGCCAACTAGCTAGAATCGTACTTTAATTTAACGCATTCTGCAAAATTTACGATGCATTCGCTGAACTCTTATTTGAATTCGGATTTTGGCCTGCTGGTCGCGAGATGAGAGTGCTCGTTTAGTTTGTGATTCTGCAGCCATATTCCCGATCCATCGACGATGCAATTTTGATGTAATGTCTGGTTTGAGCCCGCCCATAACCATCGCCGGCGCTGCGGCAACATTCGTTTAGGAAACTTTCAGATCCTTTCTAAATTTCCCACGTGAAGCCCGGACTGGCAATGATGTCGAGTTCGTGAAACTGAAATGGACTTTGGAAATTAGGTTCGCATCCTAATGCTTCAGAAGTTATTGGCGCCGTCGACCAGATGGAGCGGCACTCGGGAGCCGATTCTGAAGCGTCAGCGACGAATGCTCCGCCGTGGAGGCAGAGAGAGATAGAGACGGCAGACTGGTGTCGGGTCGGGTGGACCGCTCCGGGCGGGACCAACAGGCCGGGTGGACCGCTCCGGCCGGGGGACCGACAGGCCCGGTGGACCGCTCCGGGCGGGACCGACAGGCCGGGTGGACCGCTCCGGGCGGGACCAACAGGCCATGTGGACCGCTCCGGGCGGGACCAACAGGCCGGGTGGACCGCTCCGGGCGGGGGGACCAGCAGGCCGGCCGGCGTCTCGACCGGCCGGCGGCGGCAGTGTCGGCTCGGTAATAATGCAGCTCCCTGCTGCTCTTCTGACAGCCGTCGGCGGTCAGTTACCGGAGCCGAGGGACCGGCGCCATGTTTCCGGGCTCGTGTCTTGCCTGAGAAATGGCCAGTGCCCGATGGTTACCGAGTCGTCTGTTCGCCTGATATTGTAATTCCAGGCACTGGACTCATGTGAGTGTTCTCCGCTTGTCATTCAGCTGTGTCGCATAGCTTCTAATGCGTTTCTTACAGCTCCATATGCCCAGACCCTCAAGCTCAGCTACGTTAGTTATACCAGATAACAGGTTGGAAACTTCAATTATGCACTGATAAAATGCCTGCACTTCTTCTAGCAGTTGTGTTGATTGTTGTTAGTTAAAATCATTTGTTTTATTTACGACAGTTCGAAACCAGTAAGTGTGTTCAGATTTTAAGCAATATTTTAGTTTGATACCCACACTGTTTACGTTTCGATGCTGTGTCCACCCGTGTTGGTGTTTTGTCCGAGGTTTCAATCTGGCTCTGAGTACCTATGCCTCATCAGTGGTGTGGGTAGGTGGGTAAAGGTACGGTCCAGCTGACACCGCTAAGGGCATCTGTCCCGGCCGACCTGTGTCGGACACATGGGCGCAAATTGACCTTAGTTGTCGGCGCGCCTGAAAACCCCAATAACAACCAACTGCTGTAGAACTGTGGACCGACTGCTGGGTGACCTGTTCGGACACTGTGGGTCGACTCTGGTGCCACCTGTGTCGCGACACTGTGGACCGACCTGGGTGACCTTTGTGTCGGACACGTGGAACCGACTCTGGGTACCCTGTGTCCGACACTGTGGGACGACTCACCGGTGTCCGACTCTGTGTCCGGACACTCTGTGGACTCCGACTCTGAGTGACCTGTGTCCGGACACTGTGGACCACTCTGGGACCTGTGTCTGGCACTCGTGGACCGACTCTGGGTGACCTGTGTCGGACACTGTGGACCGACTCTGGGTGACCTGTGTCGGACACTGTGGACGGACTCTGGCTGACCTGTGTCGGACACTGTGGACTGACTCTGGGTGACCTGTGTCGGACACTGTGGACCGACCTGCGGTGACCTTGTCGGACACTGTGGACGACTCTGGTGACCTGTGTCGGACACTGTGACCGGACTCTGGATGACCTGTGCTGGACACTGTGGGTCGACTCTCGGGTGACCTGTGTCGGACCCTGTGGACCACTACTGGGTGAACCTGTGCTTGGACACTGTGGGTCGACTCTTGGGTGTATCCGTGTTGTCGGCCACCTCCGCTGTACCGAACTCCTGGGTGACGCTGTTGTGCGGACACTGTGGGACCCGACTCTGGGTGACCTGTGTCGGACACTGTGGACCGACTCTGGGCTGACCTGTGTCACCGGGAGCACTGTGGGTCGACTCGGTGACCTGTGTCGGACACTGTGGACCGACTCTGGCAATGACCTGTGTCGGAGCATCCCGTGGTGGATACCGACTCTGGCGGCTGACCTAATGTCGGGCACACTGTGGGATCCGACTCTGGTGACCTGTGTCGACACTGTGGACCCGACGTCTGGTGACCTGTGTCGGAAACACTGTGGACGGGACTCTGGATGACCTGTGTCGGACACTGTGGTCGATCTCTGGGTTGACCTGTGGGTCGGGACACTGTGGACCGACTCTGGGTGACCTGTGTCGGACACTGTGGACGTACAAGACTCTGGGTGACCTGTGTCGGACAACTAGGTGGACCGGACTCTGAGATGACCTGTGTCCGGACACATGTGGACCGACTCTGGCTGCCTGTGTCGGACACTGTGGACCGACTCTGGGTGACGCTCTGTGTCGGACACTGTGGACCGACTCTGGGTGACCTGTGTCGGACACTGTGGACTGACTCTGGGTCACCTGTGTCGGACACTGTGGACCGGCTCTGGGTGGCCTGTGTCGGACACTGTGGACCGACTCTGGGTGACCTGTGTCGGACACTGTGGACCGACTCTGGGTGACCTGTGTCGGATACTGTGACCGACTTCTGGCTGACCTGTGTCGGACCACTGTGATCGACTCTGGCTGACCTGTGTCGGACACTGTGGACTGACTCTGGGGACCTGTCGGACACTGTGGGTCGACTCTGAGGTCCGACCTGTTTGGACACTTGACCGACTCCTGGGTGACCTGTGTCGACACTGTGGTCGACTCTCTTTGCTGACCTGTGTCGGACACGTGGACCGCACTGGCTGACTGCTGTCGACACTGTGTGGAACCGAATCTCTAGGATACCTGTAGTCGGACAGTGACCGACTCTGGGTGACCGTGTTCGACACTGTGGACGACTCCTGGGTCGACCGTCGGATACTGGACCGACTCTGGTGACCTTTCGACACTGTGGATCGACTCTGCACCTGTGTCGGACACTGTGGACTGACTCTGGGTGACCTGTGTCGCGACACTGTGGTCGACTCTGCGTGACCTGTGTCGGACACTGTGGACGACTCGGCTGACCTGTGTCGCGACACTGTGACCGATCTGGGTGACCTGTGTCGACACTGTGGACCCCGACTCTGGTGACCTGTGTCGGACACTTGGACTACTTCTGGGGACCCGTGTGGACACTTGGACGACTCTGGTGCGGCCTGTGTCGGACACTGTGGACCGACTCTGGGTGACCTGTGCGGACACTGTGGACCGCTCTGGGTACCTTTATGTCGCCGACACTGTGACACCGACCTCTGGTGACCGTGTGTCGGACCCACTGTGACCGACTCTGCGCGTACCTGTGTGGACACTGTGGGAACCGACTCTGGTGACCTGCTGTCGCGACACTGTGGTCGACCTCTGGGTGGACCTGGTCGGCACACTGTGGACCGACTCTGTGACCTTGTCGGACACTGTGACCGACTCTGGCGTGACCTGGTCGCCGACACTTCGGACCGACTCTGGGTGACCTGTGTCGGACAACTGTGGGTCACTCTGGTGACCTGTGTCGACACTTGGACTGACTCTGGGACCTGTGTCGACACTGTGACCAGGACTCTGGATGACCTTCGTTCGGACACTGTTGGAACCGACTCTGCGGTGACGGTCGGACACTGGACCGACTTTGGGTGCACCTATTTCGACACTGTGGAACCGAACTCTGTTGTGACCGTGTCCGTGACACTGTGGACCTATCCTGGGTGACACTGTTCGCGACACTGTGACCGACTCTGGGTTGACCTGGCGAACACCTGCTACCGACTCTGGGGTGACCTGTGTGGACACTGTGGACCGACTACTGGTGACTGTGTCGGACACTGGGACCGACTCTGGTGGACCTGTGCTGACCACCGTGTACCGAATCCCTGGAGTGACCTGTGTCGGACACTGTGGACCGACTCTGGGTGACCTGTGTCGGACACTGTGGACCGACTCTGGGTGACGCGCTGGTTAATCAGTGCGGGCGCCATGCCAGGGCTGCTGTCAGGTGGAGCCTACTGTCACCATTGTGTCTTACCCTGGCTCCTTGCTTATGCTCTGCTAAACCTGTCCGCATTTATTGAAGTAAGCCTGGCCCAGGCAGAGTAAGCCTGGCCCAGGGAGATAGGCTGTAGCCGTTATTCGTTGATACTCCTTGGCCCTTGCGAGCTTATTTCCTTTGTTTTGCGTCGCACGTTTACGCGTATCCTTATTCCAGACAGTGATCCCTTGATTTAACTATTTTGCTTTTGCACTCTTTCTGAGTTAGTTACATATTGTTTCATTTATGTTTAATAAACTGATGATGATGATGATGATGATTGATCTCGTCTGTCGATGTTCAGCCGAGCGTTCTAGTTTCCTGGACGCGGCGTTACGTGGCCATGGACCAGGTGAACACGGCGAGGCCTTACCTGGTAATTATCAGGTGGCTTCTGCGGTAACCCGTACCCACACTGTCTGGGACAGTCAGCATTGGTCACGCTGATGCCTGCTGTTAGTGAGTACGGAGGCCAACCGGCAGACCTTGCGGTAGCTGCTGAGTTCGCCACGGTCTGCTGCTGGTCTGGTCTCTGCTGCTGGTCTGGGAGTAGTCTCTGCTGCTGGCCTGGGACTGGTCTCTACTGCTGGCCTGGTACTGGTCTCTGCTGCTGGCCTGGGAGTAGTCTCTGCTGCTGGCCTGGGACCGGTCTCTGCTGCTGGCTTGAAACTGGTCTTCTGCTGCGGTCTGTCTCTGCGCTGCCTGGGACGTCATCTGCTCGCTGGCCTGGTCCTCTGCTGCTGGCCTGGACTGTCTCTGCTGCTGTCTGTCTCTTGCTGCCATGGCACTGACGGTCTCTGCTGACTGCCTAGGGATGGTCCGCTCGCTGGCCTGGACTGGTCTCTGCTGCTGGTCTGGTCTCTGCTGCTGGCCTGGGACTGGTCTCTGCTGCTGGTCTGGTCTCTGCTGTTGGCCTGGGACTGGTCTCTGCTGCTGGCCTGGGACTGGTCTCTGCTGCTGGCCTGGGACTGGTCTCTGCTGATGGTCTGGGACCGGTGTGCTCTGCTCGCCAGCCGTCTGGTGACTGTGTGGTCTGGTGACGTGGTGCCGCTGATCAATGATCATAGTGTGGTGGCGATGGTGACTGCACTGGTGATTGTGATTGTGATTGTGATTGTGATTGTGATTGTGATGACGATGACGTTGTCTGTTGTCGGGTCGTGGTTGAGAAAGTGTCACAGCCGTTGTGTCCGAGTGTACCTATGTGTGTTGACTGTGGAGACCAGCCGTTGTGTCCGGAGGTGTACCTATGTGTGCTGACTGTGGAGACCAGCCGTTGTGTCCGGAGGTGTACCTATGTGTGTTGACTGTGGAGACCACCTGTGCCGCTCCACCTGTGTGACGCCGCACCGTTCGGCCGACTGCAGCCAGCGCTACTGGGTCTGCCGATCTCCTGCCGTCACTGGTCACGTGCAGCGGTACTGGGTCGTCTGTAGGCTCTGTCGTGGACATGCTGGGGACGTGTCATGGCGCTGTGTCAGGGGCGTGTCAGATGTCGTGTCAGGGATATGTCAGGGCGTATCAGAGGCACGTGACAGGGGCGTGTCAGGGCTGTGACAGGGGCGTGTCAAATGTCTGTGTCAGATGTCGTGTCAGGGATATGTCAGGGCGTATCAGAGGCACGTGACAGGGGCGTGTCAGGGCTGTGTCAGTGGCCCGGCACAGTGTCGCAAATCACATGTTAGCTTGAGTGTCGTGTACAATTCCAGTCCCTGAAAAAATCCAGCCCATGAGAGTGGAAAATTATGTAGAAGAAGCAGTAGTTTTGGTTGAAGTCCTGTAGAGCTTTTATAGAGTAGAGTCAAATTATTGTAGTATATCTTTTTGTCAGAATCAATATCACAATTCGTAGTTTGGGAGTGGAAAATTCACTTATTACATGGAGAGTAAGAGTTGAAAGTTCTTCTCATTTTGTTGTTATTTCCTACCCAAGTCGACACAATTTGGGACACTGGCCGGGCAGGGGTGGAGAGGAGGAGGGAACACTGGCGGACACACGAGTGCCTTGCCGCTCAGTTAGGGAGGACACCCCCTCCAGTGACGTTCCGACGCCTCACAATACCATTAGCGGTGGCCGGCCCTCAGCGCGCCGTCACCGCGCTGTACGGCTTCCCCTGCGTGGCGTCTGTGGCGCGCTTGTGACGCGTGTGGCGCGCTTGTGACTGACGCCTGTGGTGACCCGTCGCAGGCCGCCCGGCGCGCCACGCTGGCCGCCCTGTCGGAGAGTCCGCCGTGCGGCGGCTTCGCTGAGCCCGAGTGGCGCCGGCCGACGTCGCTCATGCTCAGCCACAGCCTCAGCGACGGCGAGCTGCTGTTCGCCGCCCAGTGTAAGTGGCGCCGCCGCCGCCGCCTCGCCAGTCCGCATGGGTGTCCGTCAGTCCTCAGTCCGCAGTCCGCAGTCTGTCGGTGGGACCGTCCGCATGGCTGTCTGTCGGGCATGGCCGCTTTTCCGCATAGCTGTCCGTCCGTCCGTTCTTCCGCTCTTTCGTCTGTCCTTCCGCCCGTCCGTCCTTCCGCCCGTCCGTCCGTCCATCCGTCCGTCCATCCGTCCGTTCCGTCCCGTCCGTCCTTCCGTGTGTCCGCATCTTTGGCAGTGGTTGTTTGCCTGCCCGCGCTGATTTGCCTGCTGCTTTGGTCGTGTCGGCCCGGCTGCTTTGGTCGGCTCGGCCCGGCTGTTTTAGTCGGCTCGGCCCGGCTGCTTTGGTCGGCTCGGCCCGGCTGCTTTGGTCGGCTCGGCCCGGCTGCTTTGGTCGTGTCGGCCCGGCTGCTTTGGTCGGCTCGGCCCGGCTCGGCCCGGCTCGGCCCGGCTGCTTTGGTCGTGTCGGCCCGGCCCGGCTGTGCCCGGGGGATGGCTGGCAGTGTGGGGCTGTCGGGTTTTGTTTGGCCGAGTGTGCTGTGAGCGCCGGATGGGCTGGGACGACAGGCCCCAGCCGGTGCCTTCACGGCGACGCCCATTGTGTCCGAGCCGCGGCAGGATCCCTTTCAACAGGCCCGGCTGAATACAGCTCGGCAGAGTGGGACAGCACAGGAGGCGGCTCCAATGTGAAGCCTTGGTGTTATGTCATACACGGACCGCACACGTGATTGCTGTCAACATTACCGGATTTGCAATAGTCGTGTTGCATGCAAATATATTATAGTTGTTGTTTGAGTTAGTGTTTGTTTAGAAGCAAGTTGTTCGCCTCTACGAAGCCCAACAGGATGTTAGAACTCCAGCATGTGGCGCCCAGATCAAAGTGACTTCACTAAGTGGCTGTTGGATGAAAATTACTAAGTGGAGTTACGGAAGAGCAGCTGAGGCTGAATCTAATGAAAATTGCAGCACCGGCTATGGCTTGATGGCATGTTGGAAAGTAGCTGGTAGATTCAAAGCGTCGCCCGTTTGAAGCCACGCCCGTCTTTGTTGGTAAATTTAGACGCAGCGTTTCGGTGGAGAGCCTTCTGCGATCCAATGCCTCTAGGCTAAGTGGAACTGGTTACGTTCTCCCTGACCTGTAACAGCCGGTCATGGCATTCCAGTTCCCCTGCAGCTGGAAGGTAGAACTCGGCCCGACCTACCACTTCTATTCCAGCCGAATAGTAGCTCGGCGCAGTCACCACTGGCGGATCGAGGGAGGGGGCATTAGGGGCAAATACCCCCTACACAGGAACATGGGGGTATTAATACAAGTTTTCCCCGCGCGTTTTTGCATTGGCTGTTAATAATCGATAAAGTTAAGTCCGCGCCCCGCTAGGGAAGGGATGGGGGGGGGGGGGAATCTGCCTCTCCCGGATTTTCCAATAACTTTGAACACTATGATAGATATGGAGGTGAAACTTTTAGTACCTGATGTTGCATCAATTATACGTTTCTTATTAAATTGCAATGAAATTTCATTGAAAATATATTAATTGATGCAGTACTTTGGGGAATACTTAAGTTTTATTGACGTCATGGCATGCCATTATTAGTGGTTAAACGACATATGTTTGACAAATCGTATAACATCGAAATTTTTAGGCAAATGACAAAAGCTGAAAAATGAATGAAATGAAAGGAAATGAAAATGAAAGGAAATGACAACATCCTGTTCTATGCATGGCTATCTCGGATTTGCGTAATATTTTTTCCCCACACAAATAAAATAAACCGCTTTCGGATTTTTGTCTTTTAAAAATCAATTTTTAATTAAGATGTATTAAAAACACAATAAATATATATTAGAGCACAAAGTATGGACGATACCCAGACACGATTTCAAAGCAATATCTTTATTTTTGACAGACTTATGGCTCCCTAAGTTTGGGTAGTTATGACGTCATTTTCTGAAGTTACGTTTTTTGGCTTCTAGTGAACAGATACAGACAAATAAATGTCAGCGTTATATTCCTGAGGCAAAACCAGTTTAGCAAGATTAATTTGTATTTAGATGATACTATTTTAAATTTTGACCTTATGTGACCTGACCTTGACCTGAGGGTCATTATATGGGCTTGTTGTGAAAATGGCTGCTTCTATCGAATTTTACGCGTAAACTAACCCATTCAACATGTTGTAGCATGGCTTTCGTAGACCTCTTGCCATTAGTGACCATTTGTTACCTGATAACCTTGAACTTTGCTTACAGTTTTACTTTTGCTTATGGTGGATATGCATGATACATTTGAGAGCACTTTGTGCGATAATAGTCGCAATCTAAGGCTTTGATGGAGAGCATGGCACAACTCAAATACATCAAATTTGAACTTTGACCTGACCGAAGCCTGTCATGTAACCATATTTTGAAGAAAATATGTTGCGTAAGCTTAAGATGCGTCCCATTGAGGGCTTTCGAATGCCGCCTTATGCGTCTCGCTGCGGTTATTGGTTCTGCAGATACGATGGGCGCAGAATCTCCCCCCCCCAGCGTGTCCGGCTGAATACCCCAGCGGGGCGCGGGTTAGGTGATAATACAAAACTTCTCTCCCTTGTCGATGACTTTTTGCACTGAGACAAAACTTCTCCCCTGGTCAGCAACTTATCGCTCTGACAACCCTCCCCTCCCCCCGCTTAACGACTGCTCGCGCTGAGCCGCCGCCGGTACCCCTCCCTCTCAGGTGCCAAACAATGCGCACTCTGGGCCTTAGCTCCCTCCTCAATGCAAAACCGGGATACGTCACTGGGTCACGGTCGAGGCTGGTGGCGTGTCTGATGATTTTGTGTCGACGTGTGCCCGCCTTCCCTCGGTAACTATAGTTCCTACCGTTCCTCCGACTCCCTGCTGACACTGGTCAGCAGTCACGGCTGCTGACCAGTGCTATTATTCGGAACAGTTCTACTCTAGATCTTTCCAAGTTCTCTGGTAAACTTACTTGAAATGGATCCAGTTGGCAATTCTGGTCTAAAATCATATTCCAGACTGAAATATGTACAATATTCTTCTAGAGGTATGACAAATAGATTGGTGGACGTTTATTATTTTGACGCAATTTACAATGTAAAAAACATTTGAATAAAATGTTAACCAATATGGAAATATTTTGTCCTTCAAACTAGCAATATCGGTGCCGGCGCGGTGACACCCATGGTGGCATAACTGTGCCCACGCGGCACATTCAAAAGACAGAACTATTTGTCACCTGACGGGGTACCGATGTCTTGTCTTGCCGACGGCTTGACGAAACCGCTGCTCCCTAATCTCCCTATGGTTCTTGGACGACTCAACCCCTGAGCCAGGGCCAGGGGTTCGGCCGTCCTGTCCTGCCGGCGACCTGCAGCGGCGCCAGAGCTCACCCCCGAGCCAGGGCCGACGGCGCGGTTCGGCCTCCTGGTCCCCTGCCGGCCACCTGCAGCGGCGCCAGAGCTCCCGAGCCAGGGCCCGAACGGGCGGGTTGGCCGTCCTGTCTGCCGCGACCTGCCACGGCCGCCAGAGCTCACCCCCGAGCCAGGGCCCGAAGGCGCGGGTTCGGCCGTCCTGTCCTGCCCGGCGACCCTGCAGCGGCGCAAGAAGCTTCACCCCGAGCCAGGGCCCGAACGGCGCGGGTTCGCCGCCTGTTCTGCCGGCACCTGGCTCAGCGGCGCAAGAGCTCACCCCCGAGCCAGGGCCCGAACGGCGCGGGTTCGGCCGTCCTGTCCTGCCGGCGACCTGCAGCGGCGCAAGAGGCCAGCCTACCGGCCATCTCGCCGACAGATCAATACCAAATGCACAAACGTGATGGGTGTCAAATGCGGGTGGGCGCGGCGCCGGTGGCGGTGTCACGTGCCGATGGGCGCGTGACTCGAATGGGGCCGGCCCCGGTCACCCCCGGCCCTGTGGGCGGGACGTCGCTGGTGACCCGCAGGCGGCCCATAGTCACCAGCTCTTGCCCTGACAGTGGCGGGCTGGCGGAGGCGGAGGCGGCTGCTGTTGGCTGCAAATGACTTCCGTGGCAGCACTGCATATGATTCCGATGTGTTGGCTGGTTTGAACGTTTGATTGAACGGCACGCTTGTTGCACTGTCTTTTTGTGACGTTGGCGTGTGTCGTGCTGTATACCTGCTAGGATTACAACCAAGATGAGATATTGCTGATAGTTTTTGGTATTTATGTTTCTCAAGTGACGTGATTTCAGTTTTGCCATGCAGTGCTGTTGTATTTGTCCTACGATCGGTTGCGAAGCTGACCAGCCGGCGATTCCGATGTCCGGCCGCGCCGTTCGTCCGTGACATTGCAGTTTAACGGCATCACTTTGTTGCGGTTTACTGTGTCGTAAATGCCTGGGCATGGTCGGCCCGAGGCCCGGACGTCTTCTAAGACCGGACACAGAATTGCGGTGCCTCGGGCGACAGGCCATTCCGATCAACGATAGATGACTGCGCTCAAAACAATTGGGTGGGAACGAATGCGGGCTGACTCGTGGTTAAAACCAGGTGTGCGACATCACGTGACGTATTTTCGATTTGGGATGTTTATAATACTTTTTCTTTTATTTTAACACGCACTGCCTGACGACGAATTTTTTTCGTGGTCGCGAAAATTAAGCAATTTTTCCATGATTTTCTAGCTGGGATTCCAAAGTTCGTGCATATCACGCTAAGAAGCATAGAGAACTATCTATTGAGTCCAAAAATGTATATAAATTATGCTGTTTATATCATTTTATGCGGTTATTCTTTAAAGGGATGTTATACGAGTTTCCGTCCTGAAAGGAAATGCACTCTTTTGCAGTTGTATGTGCTTTAAACACGTTTAAGACATATGTAGTGTGATGTCGCACCTCAAACAGCAATGTCGCAGAGTCGATGTATTGGGTCGAGCACACAACCTTCCAGTGTCACATCTCAAGCCAGACTCCTCTCCTTCCCGGACCATCTCACGACCTCCCACCACCCCCGCCCGTGCCATAATCGCGGAACAGCTGCAGGTCCGTCAACGGAACCAAACCCAGCCGCGCGGCCAGGACCGTCACGGGCCGCCAACGCGTGAGCAGTAAGGTGATAGGTACCACTGCCACCTGTGGCCTTTTTCCACATAGTTTGAACGACGCGGGTGGGCCGAGCAGTCAGTCCCCCCAAAAAACCCATAACATTCACGACACCCTGAACTCTCACTACAAATATGGAGTGACCTCGTTCGCATTTTAAATCCATTATTTCAGCATTATCAGCGTTTTAAACTTTGACATTTTCAAGATTGTATTGATAACGAGATACTTATCGGGTTACCTGTCCACCACTTTAATATCTCATATCCTTGGGCGGCGCATATCCGGGCGTAAAAAATAGAGACGGGCCTGTCATACCTCAGGCAAGTACTGCAAAAAGTACGCAGGTGGCATCACCGAGCACTTTGAAAACGTCCTTACGTAAAGAAGAATGCATCCAGAAAATAAGGGTAACCGTGGGCCTCTACCACCCTTATAAGTCGGTTTACTATGTAACTCAAATTATTCTGGGGAAAAAACCCGTATAATCCCTTTAAGGTAGGCGGGAGCCTCATCTCTTACTGCGTGACAAACTGGCGCAAGTAGACAATCCGACCAGTTACTTCCGTCGTGTTTCATGAACAGAGGGAAAGAGACTTCCGGTACATAATACCTTGTTAGTAGGCAATTTTGCATGAATATGTCTTGTAAAGCATTTAATTATTTATTATGTGTAATAAAGTTATATTCGTACGATGTGAGTGTTCCATGCGTTGGGGCTGCCATTGAAAGAAGAATACTAGTCACCGGTTAAATTATTTTTTTTTTCCCCAAAAGAATCAATATATTATTTTGTTTATGACATGTAGATTGATTGGTCTTTCTACTCATTTCAAATTACTATACATTTTAATTTTTCAACTGATATTTTATGACTAAAAGAATGAAATTATCCACATAATGTATTTAATTTGAGTGACTGACATGAAGTGGGCAATAGGTGTGCATACCTGCCTTGAGTGTTCTTCTTTGGTTAAGATACCCTGCTTCGAATGCTCATTTTGGTCACGTGACTTAATCCGCAACCTTATCTATAAGAATCTTGGTTAAAACCATCCAGTTACTGTTCGGAAACGATAGATGGCGCTTGTTTGACTTTATAGGTGGCGCCCTATGCGCACATATGAAGTCGGGTTGGTCACGCGATTTTCCATGAGGGATAACGCGCCCGTCACCTCCCTGATCAAGTTTGCGTTCTTGCTCTGATTTGGGTTGATAGTTTCCTATGGCAAGAAACTCGTGTATCTCGTGACTATATGAATGTAGTAACGAAAACAACAACAGAACGCTGCATCAATCATCATCCGCCGCTAGGCACCAGGCGGGAGGGCAATAACGTGCGAAAATACGTCCCACGTGAGTTGCGATGAGTCGAGAGGACCGTTATATGATCACGTCTGTGAACAGGTGACTATGCCGAGTACTGCTGAGAAACAACCATCAACTCGCTTTCTACTGCATGGCCATAAGGGTGGATTTCTGTCTATCTCCATGTGTGGTTTTACCGTTGTGGATCGGCCGCTGCATCATGGGATGCCTGCCGAATCCGATGGGCCCCGCGGCTACGTCTGCGGCGCCGCTTAGCACTGGAGCGCAGCGAAATGGACGGTTAGCAGCCTTTCAAACCCCACCTGACAATACTCGTTCCGGTGGAAGCGGCCCCGGATTGCTTTGCGGCGACGGCGCGTGCGTTTACGAGCTTGGAGCGACTCCCCAGGGAGGAAGGGAGCTGCTCGGTTCAGCCGTCTGTGGTCGGTCAAAGTTAACGGGCCGCCGCCGCCGCAGTGGTCGCTGAGGTAAACTGAAGTGATGCAAACTTGCGCTGTACGGTAACATATGTTTTTAGATTCATTGTATACAAATGACGCTGGGAAGATATTTATTTCCTGGAAAATCAAAACTCGCTCTTCTGACGAAGTTTTTGTTTTTCAACAGCATTCGAACCTATTCAAACCTAGGCCGTAGCACACTTTCCATAGACATCACAACTCACAAGTGCCTCCAGTCAGCTGTTATTCGTTGCATGAATCGGAAAGTTCCGCTATCATGGGTGGCAGGTTGTCGGTCTGCCTTTTTTCGGGGCGTGTTTTCACCTGGTCGCGCTCCGCTCGGTTCCTCTCTGCTCCGGTGGCGCGCACTACTGCAGCGGCGGCGGCGGCGGCGGCGGTCACAGTCACGGAGCACGCCGCACGTGCCGCCGCCGCCGCCACTGCCGCGCCGCCGCCGCGCTGTAATGGATTGGTGGCGCCGCCGGTCCGCCCACGTCCTCACTGCGACCAAAGCCAGCCGACAGCCGTCATCCAGCTACTGTGTGGCGTGTGCTGTGTGTCACACACACACACACACACACACACACACACACACACACACACACACACACACACACA